>PNEQ01080863.1:0-12466 GCA_003012365.1 Medauroidea extradentata
ATGTCATTAAATTACTTTGTGGTTTATGCAAGTCTTTTTTATTTCTAGTGTTATGGCCATGAACTGCTTCATTTTCTTTGAAAAAATGTCTATTTTCATAAGCAAAACACATTAATGAATATATATACTGAGCTGTTAAAGTTAAGATGTCCAATTTAATAAATAATGGTCTACATGTGTCAGACTTGTTTGAACCATAAACTATTCTTATTGCCTTTTTCTGCATTTTAAAAATCTTTTTTACTGAACCTGAGTTTCCCCAAAAAATTATTCCATATGACATGACTGAATGAAAGAGGGCATGGTAAATCTGTTTCATGGTTTTCAAATCCCCAAAAAGCAATACTCTTTAAATTAACAACCAAATGTACTTTTCTACCTATTTTGAGTATAATGTTATATGACCAAACGAAATAAGATACCGAATTTAAGCGTCGTGACAATATCTAAGTACGCCCTTAACACTAACTTCGTTGTCATTTCTGACATTCCAGACTTTTTTTTTTTTAGAGTATTTACTATCTAATATTAGACTATCTAATTCGCTCCTCGTGATAAGGCGTATTGCAACTGATTTTCCAGTTTACATTGGCTGATTCATAAAATGTGAAATTATTGGGATTTTTATCTCACTATATTGCCAAGCATTGCAAACGCAACACATGTAACGAAACTATCATTCTATGTTGTAGCTTAGGATTTCGAACGTTTTTAGGTAAACTGATTAAAATAGTTATGTAACATAAAGTGCCAATACTAGATGTCCAGAAACAACCAATAAAATTTTACATCCGCAATTTTCATTACCTTGTTTTAATTTTTTATTTGTACCAGATTTTTTTTAATTTTAGACACAAAATGTGACCAAATTTTGCTCTCATGAAACTTTTTTATCTCTTATAGTTTTCGCGTAATGGCTTGATAAAGTCAAAATTTGCATATTTCCGTTTTAAAGACTACACAAAAACCAACTAATATACCAAACTGAAAAAAATCACAGTGGATAAAGACTTCGCAGGCTACAATTTGACGTACATAAAAATAAAGAATATAAACTTTGTGTATTTAAATAAAAAAGCTGAAATTTGAAATAACAATTTACAGAATTTAATATTCTTTTAAAAATACAAATGTATTTTATTTTGTAATTTAACATAGCTGAACTTATAGCCTACAACATCATTATTCACTGTAAATTTTTTTCAGTCTGGTGAGTGGGCTGGTTTTAGTGTCGTCTTTAAAATTTAAACCTGCAAATTTTAGCTTTAACGAGTCATTACGCGAAAACTGCGAGATAAGAAAAATTTTATAAGAGCAAACTTTAGTCACATATTGTGTGTAAAATAATAAAAAATATATATCGTATACATATAAATATAAAAACACGGTGATGAAAATTGCGGTAGCCTGTGCCCTTAAGTTCTGCTTGCAAGCAAAAAAATTACATTTGTATATATGTTCAACTTTGGGGCATTATATCTTATAATTCTTACGTGATATATATATATATATATATATATATATATATATATATATATATATATATATATATATATATATATATATATATATACAAGTATTGTACACTCTATACTAATACACAGAGACTTTAAAGTCAAAATTTTACTGATTATTAACTTATCAGTTGAAACTATCGCACCTACAGAAGAAAGGTAATTTAGAGCGAAAAAAAGTCATAAAGTACTTATTAAAAAAAACTAGAACATAATTCACAAAAAATGCTTTTGAGACTTTCTTTATTTCTTTAAAAATGTGTGTGTGTATGAATATACTATTTTATTTAAAAAATTATTTAAAACTACAAAATAATTTCTACAAATTAAGTGGTAAGAGATTTCATTTAACATAATATTGTTATGTAAATTAATGTTCGCTATGGCTGTAACATTCAAAGTAAAATTTTGACTTTGAACTGTGATTATGTAAATATTAAAGATAATAAATACTGGGCGAGATCATCATTAGAAGAGTGATGTGTAAAAATTAAGTAGTATTTAGTATAAATATAACGTAACTAATTTTTGCAGCCGAATAGCTTTGATACATTTAATTTAGCAGTTTGCTTCGAATAAAAACACTTACGAAACACGCAATATAGTGCAGACTGCCTCCTTTGGAATAAAATCATGTCTTCCGCGGGAGAGTGTTTTTTAAAGGACTGTTTCAAAACACGTATGAATTGATAGCGATGTTTAACTATGTCCTGTGCGTGCGAATCTCCGCCATTCTGCAATTTACACAATGATACAGAATAATTAACGATAGTGAAATAGTTCCTACTGGCAATAAAAAGTTATAAATAACTGAAGTAAAATGTTTGGGTCTGGAGCTTCATGAAACTTTATCCTGGTATCAGACCACATAACTGTTTCCTCCCACCCTCGAACAACAACAAATCAAATGTTTCAGTTTCCATTGGCATAGCAATGTAACAAATGGACGGTTGCAGCTTAATAGTGCCTGAAGCTTAGTTGCAAGACATATTGCTTACTCACAACTGTAGACTATCACGGGTGAAACGTCCACCAGATATCTAAGGCCCGTATCTATAAACTGCTTTCGAATGACAACCCACTGATATCCCCATAGAAAAAGCATTGGTGAGCAGTTGGTTGTCATTCGAAAGCAGTTTATATATACGGCCCTAAGAGTGCGGTGGCGCAATGGTAGCCGATCTCCGTAGCGAAGGTTGCTGCGCACCGACTTACGATATGAGAGGTACTAAGTTCGATTCCGAGATTCGGCTTGGTGTAAGTTTGTGTTTGTACGGATTGGTCACTAAAACTTGCCTTGCATCAGTTGTCTGAACTAGTTTAGTCATTAAAAATAAAAAGGGAGGTGGTATATTGTTTGCCACTGTAGCAGAGAGACGGTTGAGGCTGACCCTCGTCACATATTTCATGAAAATAATTAATTTAAAAGAAACTGTAAACGTTGGACTCACATTTAAGAGGACCCAAGTTCGATTCCCAGCTCTGATTAACATGATCTTGTTTTCCCATGGTTTCCCGAAATCGCTCCAGCGAATGCTGGTATGGATTCTTAACAAAGTACGTAACTGATTTTCCTACCAGTTACTATCCTTTTGTACAGTTTTGTGTAACCTTCATCAATGAACTCGCTGTCGAAAAGATGTTAAAGCCAAGTAATATATAAAAATCAACAAGAAATGAAGTGTCCCTCCACAGGTAAAATTGCAATGCGTCCTGTTTAGCTGCATCTTTCCCCAAAACTTCACGTCCTCTGTTTTCACTTGTGTACTTTGCATATGTTCTGAAAATGTAACAATTGCGTGCAAACACCATCTACCTTCCAACAAAGATTCAGAACACAATTAATTATCTAATTGTTCCGAGATAGAATAATTTAGACATCCAATACAAGTAGCCTATATTGAAGTTACTTGAAAACTGATTAGTTGTTTATCAGACACACCCTGCAGGGATTTTAAAAAGTATCAAGCTTGCAATGCTGCCAAACGTGAAAATAAGTCTACTACCATATAAAACTACTCATAAGGCACGAGTAAACAAATAATTGGTAAATAATCTGCAGGATTCTGAACACTAGAAATGTTCCTGTCTCCATTTCGATATTAACAGGTTCTAAGCATGGTGTCTGAGCGATTAGTGAAGTGAAAGTTTGGAATCCATGAAAACAGCGACCGTACACATTGACTCTCAGAATTAAAATTCATTTAGAGTATTGATTTTACTAAAATTTCCCAGTAACTAAGCTTTCGGGTGCAATGCCAAAATCCAGTCTTGTCTAGGCATAGGCCGTGTTATAGCAGCCGCTTTAAAATTAAATATTTTTCTCCGTGGTTACTTTTGTCACATCTGTAACAGTAAACCGATATCTACCTAATAATTTTGTCTTATGTTAGTAAGTCAAGGGCACGGCCGTAGAAGAACAGGTCTGGACACTCGCCTGGAAACTTGACCTCCTTGTTGTTTGGCTGCAGTTCACTAAGTTCACGACAATGCTGTAGGTTTTTGGCACTGCTGTTAGGGCGGTCGGCTCAAACTCCGTCCACTTCCTCCCTACTAAGATAAACAATTTATCAAAACGTATTTTTTATCAATTTATGAAATACTTCCTTCGTTCACATATTTAAGAAAAGGCTCCAGCAATCTTTATTTACTTTATAAATTTAACAATGGAAAAAAGTGGACGGAGTTTGAGTCCGACTGCCCGGAAAACAGCGCCAAAAAGTACGACATTCTCGGTAACGTGACGAACTACAGCCAAACAACAAGGGGGTCAAGCAAAATACATTGCTACATAGGCGAGTGTCCAGACCTGTTCTTCTACGACCTCGGTCAAGGGTGAACGTTAGACAATTTATTGTATTTTCAGTTTTGAGTCAGGACACATGGAACCACATATTTCTCCTCAAAAGCCTTGTGTCAGGAAGTCACCTGAGTGTTATGTACCTCATCACAGAGTTCTTAAAATGTCGAGTTCTTCCACAAAATTGAGAGTGGTATTTGATGGAAGTGCCAAGATCACTATTGGTGTGTCTCTGAACGATATTCTTTTGTCAGGGCCCTAACTTCTGTATGATATTTATGATGTAATCTTGAGATTTCGGCTTAACAGTGTAGCATTTTCATGTGACATCAAACAGATGTATCGGAAAATTCTGGCCCATGAAGCTGACCGACGATGCCAGCTTGTTCTGTGGCGTGATGATCCTTCTGGTCCACTCACCAGATATCAATTAAATACTGTTATATATGGCCTTTCACCTTCTCCATTCTTAGACATTCGTACTCTTCACCAGCTAGCTTTAGATGACGGTGCCGACTATCCACTTGCTGCAAATGCACTTAGTAACCATATCTTTGTTGATGACATTGTTACTGGAGCAGCATCACTTCAGGAAGCACAGATGTTAAAGAATCAACTGAAAGACCTTTTACATCGAGATGGGTTTAATCTTCGAAAGTGGTCAAGCAATCAACCTGAACTCCTGGATGATATTCCAGCAACTCATCGTGAAGATCCCTCAGTACTGACCATGTTGTAAACATTTTAGGCCTGTACTGGAATCCAGAAGAAGACTCCATTTCTTACCACTTCAATGTCACTGCTGGTCTTGAAACTAAACGTTTTGTCCTCGCACAGGCAGCTCGTATATTTTATTCAATGGGCTGGCTGTCACCAGTAGTGGTGTGGGTTAAATTCTCATTCAGTGGTTGTGGACCCAAGGGCTAAGCTGTGATGATCCATTACCTCTGCCTGCTGAAGAAAGGTGGAATGAGTTTGTGTACGAGCTAGCAAAGCTAGAATCCCTTTCATTGCAACATTTTGTGTTTCCAGATTGGGTCAGTGTAGAGTTGAATGGGTACTCTGATGCTTCGGAGAAGGCATATTCGCCTACAGTCTACCTGAGGAACATAAACACTAAAGGAAAGGTATCTGTTAATCTTATATTGGCAAAATCATAGGTAGCTCCTCTCAAACAAGTGTCTCTGCCTTGTTTGGAATTGTGTGGGGCCCATTTATTGGTCAGACTTATGCCATATAGCTATAGTTTCCTAACCGACCAGTTGAATATAACAGCTATCCATGCTTGGACAGACTTCATGGTCACTTTGAGATGGATAAGAACCCAACCTTATTTAATGAAAACCTTTATCGCCAATCGTGTAGCACAAATTCAGGAGAGGATTCCACCCCAGTTGTGGAAACGTGTAAGCTCCACCCACAATCCTGCTGATTGTGCAACTCGTGGTCTTTTTCCTCGTGAATTGCTGTCCCATGACCTGTGGTGGTATGATCCCGAATAGCTAATTAATCCTCCCGAGCAGTGGCCAGTGTCTACAGTTAGTAAAACCCCTGAAGACATCTTAGAGTTAAAGTACAATCATTTTGCACTTCTAAACACACATCAAACTTGTGAGGACTTTCGAGTTTTACAACACATTTCTTCTTGGCCAAAGCTGATTTGTGTCATGGCCTATGTTGGACGATTTATTCAGTGCTGCAGAAAGTCATCTCGTATTACTGATGCCTTCGGAACTAGACAAGGCTGTTCTGTTGGTGTGCAAATGCATTCAACATACATGTTTGCAAGAGGATCCGTGCATACAAGAGGGGAAACCATGTTCCAATAGAGTGCAACATCTGGCACCATTCCTGGACTCGAATGGGATGCTCAGGGCAGGTGACCGGTTGTCACATGCCAACATTGACTTCTCATCAAAGCATCCGATAATTCATCCGAAAAACCATCTCGTAGTTGAGTCTCTTGTAGATTACTACCACATCAAGCATTTGCATGCAGCACCTCAGATTTGGGAATCACTCTTATCCCAACAATCCTGTTCGATCCTTGGTTCGCTCTAGGGTGTTCAAATGTTTATGCTGTTTTCGATGCAAGTCTGTGACCTGCCACCTTCTGATGGGTGATTTGCCTCTAGGATGAGTTACACCAACTGGGGTCTTTGAACGTACTGGTGTGGATTATGCTGGACCCCTCACCATTCGTCTCAACAAGATGTGTCGTATGTTCACCCAGAAAGCATATATTTCTATTTTCATCTGCTTTGTGACTGACAAAGGCTATACACATTGAGGTAATCACCGACTTGACTGCTGACAGCTTCGTCGCGGCCCTTGCATGATTTGTGTCTAGAAGAGGTTTGTGTGTTCATCTTTACTCAGACTGTGGAACCAACTTTGTAGGAGCTTCCAAGCAACTCCAGCATGATTTCACCCATCTCCTCCAGTCTCAGCTCTTAGAAAATGTTGCACTTTCTCATTCAATCAGCTTTCATTTCATCCCTCCCGCAAGTCCACAACAAGGAGGGTTGTGGGAGGCTGTGGTGAAGTCTGCAAAATATCTTCTAAGACGAGTTGTTGGGAACCAGATTATCACTCTAGAAGAGCTTATGACACTCTGTACTCATGTTGAAGTGGTCCTCAATTCCAGACCATTGATACCCTTGTCCACCGATCCAAATGAACTTGCTGCCCTAACTCCTGGGCATTTTCTCTTCGGCAGGCCTATTGTTGCTATTCCAGAAGCAAGCGATAATGGTGACATATGTCTAGCCAGACGGGTAGGAAAATGGTGTGCGCATTAGCCAACCATTGTTGGAAGAGGTGGTAAGGTGAGTAAATGATCAATAACATTTGTTTAATATCCAAGAGAAAAATTTATTTGGTCGACAATTGTATCTTTCTTACATGAAGATTAGTAAAGTACATTAAAAAGCAAAAGTCCTGTATCCACTGTCGTGAACAGAGTGTAATTTAAGTGCACGCTAGACTATTATGAACTGTCCCACTGCACGAAAACGCTTCTTGTGTAAGCTGAAAATTATGTTAAGTTTGTGTCTGGTCGGGCGAGAATCGCACCGGAGAACGGCATACTTGGTAGGCGACGAGCGAAAACGGCTCCAGAAAGATTAATACTATGGCAAAATAAATTAAGAGATTCAAAAAGTAGCAGCTAGTCCAGCCACATGGTGTGCGACCTACCCGACTGCCGAGCTTTGACACGGCGGGGGTAGCATGGGCTATCCGCTCTCACCAAAAATGAAAATTCCTCGGGTGAAATGAGGATGAAATAAGGAATTCATGAGCTAATAAAACACAGAATTACTTTGTGTTCCAGAAACAAGACAAAAGATACGATGTGATTTTCTGAGTGTTTACCAAGTCTTTCTGAGGCCCTGTTGCCAAAATAATTTTAGGCTGGAGATTGTGTAAAAAGACATTAACACAATAATTAGACATCAGGACTGTTTGGTAACTGACGTTCAATTATTATGTACACTATTTAAATGCAAAACAACAAACTACACTGAAAAGATTACGAGGCACTTGGCGAAAGTGTTAATAAGGGCAGTTCATGTCTGCCTGGGGGGCATAGCACTTGGCTGCAGTTGTGTGTGGCCTCAGGTGTCACGGAAGGGCCAGGAATGACTGACATAGCGCACTCTAGGTGTTACTGCTATGGCAGGCGAGAGCAACAAGGGCTCGAAAGGAAATGCTGGACGGCATCATCTCAGAGTGTTCGTAACTTGGCATTATGATGCATCATACATTTGATTACTTCGACAGTTTCGATGATAGTGAACGAGTGGCATTTTATGACAGGACCAATGTTATCAGCGAACAATTGAATAACCGAAATTGGTTTTCTGTAGCGCAAATTAGACAAGGCATAAAATATAATACTCTGTGAAACAAAATGGCAAGAGTGTAGAAATGTATATTTGTGTTTGAGCTATGAATAAGACCATAGAATGTGTTACCTTAATTTTATCATTTTATGTGTGTCATGACCTTACATTTTGCCTTTGGGTGATTTTTGGGCTGGAGCGACCACACCAGGAGCTTAACCCCCTCCCCCCAAACCACGTAACATCGAGGTTTCAGACCACCATCACATGAGCATACACTTATATGTTTCAGGTAATGTACCACCAGCTGCAGTGCAATACTTTCTTCCCAACCCTTGAACTCCCAGAGACTGGTCAGTGATAGTGATTTTAAGGGCTAGACATTAGTCAGTTGTTAGGGGAGAAACAAAATTGGTCAGCTGTGCAAATGATTGTAATGCTAGTGCCTTCTGAGCAGTGACACTGTTAGCATAAGAAAGTAGAAAAGTTAAAAATGCAAGGAACAGTTTACAAGTAAATAGGATTTTTTCTGCTACTTGCAAAACTTGAACTAATAAAGTGCTGATTTTAATGAAGCTGTACAAAACATAATCAAAGTCTTGTTAATTCAGTCGCTACAGCATTAACAGCAAAGGGACAGTTCGCACCCCACCAAAAAATTTTAAGATTTGGTAAACACTAATCATCGGTTTGGGGCACAGGCTTCCGAACCGCCCCTGATCTGTTGAATGCACTGGTTTGTAGGACCCACTCATCAAGCCTGTGGGCGGCTAAAGCAGTGACGCACATAACCGCATGGGTACAAGACTGTGAAAACTAAGTTATGTGAAAATAATAAACCCCTGCAGGTCGAGCATGGTTCTTTCATTCGAAACCTTCGTAACTCCATCGTGTCGCTAGAACGACGCTAGTGTCATGACGACTGCACGAAAATGCGAGCATGGATCGTCGTGTCATAAGGCTTCTGTCAGAATTATTGCGTGAAATGAACGATGGTTCCAAAGAGGAATATATGCAGAGGTTGGTACGAAATTTGCAGTACTGACATGTTAGTTTTGTGTGTTGGAGAATCTGCTTTCAAATTTCAGCCAATAGAAATCCTCCGTGAACAAAAATATTAAACAGCTGTAACGAGAATGACGTTATTTGCACTTAACCTGTATTTTTATTCACAAGTGACTCTTTAATTTATTACATGTGTGAACAGAACTGGAAGAAACTGTTGTCAAGTGGCGATATTCTGTGGCAGTCGTGTCGTGGGGTTTGCTGTTAATATTAATTTTAAAAAATAATTGTCACTATAATAGTAGTGTTGATGCCGAAATAAAAATATCAATACTTGACCGCCGTTTTTGTATCCTCATTTGGCTGTTTATATGAACGATGTAAAATAAAACATGATAAATAAACCTTAACACAATGTTTTAACATTTCAGTATGTATCTTATAATTCTAAAGTCTATGTATGATTTATAACAGCAAACTTATTTTCTGTCAGAGCATATACAATAAATAACAAAAGACGATAATTATTCTTCAGCCAATAATAACATTGCCTTAGATTTGAGGAAAATATATATTTTGTGGACTCCTTTACCCTATACATGATACAAAATTAAAATTGGTTTCCCTATCTCGGAAAAAGGCAATGCATGAACATGAAAAAACGTACTGCTCAAAATTACAAAAATTTTAATAGTCTTCGTCGATATCTGTAAGGTACAACATTGTAGGTTATTTGCCAATACGAACGGTAGCATGTTTTTAAAGTTACTACGTTGTATATAAACACTGGTTTCTCAGGATATTTTCAGCAGAGAATGATTTTGTCTTATGTGTTTGGTACTAAAGATTCAAGCCATGAATATTAAAATACCGGTATTTTTTTTCTACCGCACATCACTTTCATTTGGTTTGGTTATACTAACACGTTACAATTACAGACAAACAGTGCCAATAATTACCTAAATATACATCAGTAACATTTTGTTTTTGTCTTCAAAAATATTCAATACAAACCGTATTACTTATTTTGGTATTGACGATCAGTATAGGCGAGATGTATGTTATAGCTGTATGGTCAAGTTATAGGTTATGGTCCGTATACAGTAATTGAGCTTTAAGTTTATCTTTGCACGTATTGTTTATACTGTGTGCAGGCTTTATATTAGTTAAAAATTTCTGTTGTCACTTGAAACTGTGAACATGGCATTGTTTCTATCGATACACAAGTTGTCGGCCTCTTGACACGCTAAAATACCGCGTCAGTATGTTGACGGTCGCGTCGTTCATCTGAAACACTTTGACGGGCAACAAACAGAACCGTGCTCGCTTTTTTGACGAAACGTCTTTCCACTGACGCGTCGTTCTGATGACAGGGAGAAAACACGAACCATGCTCGGCCTGCAGGATGCAAAGAGCTTGCAGTGATGAGAGGTGACACCTCTCCCAGACAAAAAGACTTTACATTAAGGTTCCGAAAAGATATAAATAGTCTATTGCAGTTACCTTGCTGGACAAAGAACAGTGTTGGTCCAGGAACTGCGACGATGCGTGGCCACACCCACACACGCCTGGAACTTGTCATGGTTGCCGCCCTCGTACAGTGGCGTGGGTGGGCGGCAAAGTGGAATCGTGTGACCACTTTTTGCAATGGTGAGTTATGCAAAATATACAAAACACTTGGAAAGTATTACAACAGAACATATTGACCTTTAAACAGCTTAACAATACTGTTCTTACAGATCACGTAAAAATTAACGTTGCGGGAAATTAAATATGCATTGCCTTCCACTTCGGTTATCTTGCTAAGCTATTACTCTCAGTCCCAGTTGGCATTAACTAGCATAACAAATCACATAATACCATTTGAAACAGTAACAATTGCATTTAAAAGAATATAAAAGAAAATTTTTTTGGCACTCTCGGCACCAGTCACAAGGTTGTCAAGTTGGCTACACGTATCACTTCCTTCATTCACAAGTCATTAGCACTTTAATGTTGGAAAATAAATACACTGTTAATAATATGGCTTTCTAGTTTCATTAAATGTTGAATAATTTTATGAACAACGAGATGTAATTTGTAATTTATTCACTCCCGCACTGCGTGGGATAGGCGACATAGGTATATTTCGACACTTTTGCATGTTGTGCGCATTGACGTGATAGTGCCTGGTGAATCATACAATGGCCCTTGCTTACAAGAGGTTTGCACACATGAGGTCATATTCAGATGGTGAAATTACATCCTCTAATTAAGGGTGTTCATGTGGTGACCCCATGGTCATATGAAATAAGCCACTCAGTTTAGCCCTGCGGTACCGGAGCGTTCTTGGGTAGGTTCCAATGTCCGAACAGGTGACTGATGGTGCAGGCTGTACTGGCGCTGGCTGTTGGAGTGGTTGGTAGGGTGCTTAGAACAGTCGCTGTAGATGTGTGGGAAGAGGAGCTCTCATCAATTATAACAAAAATTGGTATACTGGTTCAGCGATATCAAACCAACAAACTAGCTGGCTATTCACTCTGTCACATAAAGTAGCTGACATCTGGTGGCTAGTTTAGGAACTAATAAAAATGGCACCAGAAAAAAATTGTTTTGCAGTTTTCAGCAACGTGAAGTTCGCATGCATTTTAGAGTTTTATTGTGTAATTTCAGATGTTTTGAATACTGAGGCATTTAAATCATCTGAAATTTCCTGGAAATCAAATTTCAAGGAATAATTTTTATTCTTACAAACAGAGTTGCTTGAGCAGGTTTCATACAATACAATATACACGCAATTTCCATGCAATCTGGCCATCTTGCATTGCAGATCAAACACAAAATTCTCGGAATTTTACGCGCAATGCAAGCGACGACACAATCTCAGAGGATACAACATGCTCTATATTTTGGTGCAAAACCATGCAAGTTGCATGGATAAAGCAACATGATTGGCTGTCTGGAACAGATTTGTGGTGCTGATATGTAAACAAACACAGCCGTGAAATCAAAATGGAGTGAACGAGTCAAAGTATTTTACATTTACTAGACGAATATAAGAAATATCCTGTATTGTACAATACAGAGTCGGCGAATTATTATAACAAGCATATCCTGTAAAAAAAAAAAAAACCAGTTGTTGGTGAATGTACTGCAGTACAAATACATTTATAAGAAATTCAAAAATAGCATAAAATTTGTAAACTGAGATTAGCAGATCTGAACAGGGTTACAACTTGGCAAACTATGAGAAAAAAAAGGGATGGGGGTGAAGTAAATGTCCCAAGTGCCACAGACACGAGTTGCTATAGGCTTACAAATAT
>PNEQ01080863.1:12566-27452 GCA_003012365.1 Medauroidea extradentata
TTGTGTCAGTGACTTGTGTGCACGTCTGCAGACTTGCTTCACGGTCAGAGATAGGATGTTTTGACATTCGTGTGTCGTGGGGTTTTACACGCAAATCACAGACGTGTGGTGTTACAGTAACCTTATTGTGATTGGTACAGTCAAATGAGAAACGTCACAGTTCAAAGGCACGCTGCCAATATCTATGAAGCAGAACTGCTGACGTGCACATAAGGCACTGGAACAAAGTGGGGCAAAATTCTTTTCGCGAAAAGTTCATGTCTCTACAAATATTACAAAATCTTTAAATCTCAGTGTTCTTGCCCTCCAAACTATTAAATAATAACGTTGCGATCCATTCTCTTGTCCACACACTTCGCTTTTTTCTTAATTAGAAATTTTCTTCATCAGACAACATTTCGATTAACAGGACAGCACATATCGCCTTGCATTTATCCATCCATCTCAAATTAGTTTGGCGGGAAAGAAGCAGATTGTGTCTATTGCTTTGTCGATTGCGTTGTTAATTGTGTCGTGTAGAAGGGGACCATGCAATGAGCGAAGAGATTTCAGTGCGCAATTTATCGCGCAACTCATTGCATGCAACGAGGTGAGCAATGAGCAAATTGCATCGTGTGAAAGCTGCTTTATTAGATACATGTGTTTGAAATAAAAGAAAGTATAAAATTGTGTGGGTGGATTTACATACGTAAATAAAAAGATATATTTTTCTTTGCAATTTTACATTGTTACCACGGTGTAACACATAAATGGCCATGCAGCTTTGGTGATGCCGTCTCCATTTTTCCCAATGCAGTGCTGCGCTCTGATGGAAGTGACACCAAATACCGTATTTGGTGACACTTCGAATAAAACACATGCTAAAGCGCTTTTGCGGAAGCACAGTAAACCTTACTACATATTTTTCGCAATGAGATTGAATTGAGTTTATCTTTGTCTGTTGTGTTTGTAAATAATAGTGTCAGAGTTTGCACTTTTAATTAAAATTGTTGCATTGAATATTGAAATCTAAACATCTACGTTGATTTTAATTACTGAAGTTGTGATATCGTAGCACCATGTCGGAAAGAAAAGTGCTAAATGTGAGTAAATATGATTTACTTGAAAACACTGCCTAGGTTATAACGTGCATTAATTTATGTCTTGTTTGAAAACAATATAAAAAAAAATAACTTTCACCTATATTAAGTAGATACCTTTAGTAGTCATTTTTTAATATTGTATCCACATTCTAAGATAAACTGAACCAAGTATATATCAGGTTAGATTAAAGGGAGCTTTTACCGCACCCAATTTTTGTGGCATACTCGGAGCGATTTGAAAACTAGCAGAATGAATAAGTCACGGTGTCTGATAGAAATTTATTATTTTTTGTTCGGACTTGTCGAATGTGACTTGCATTTTGAGTATGTCAATCTGCATGTTGTCACCACGAGTTCCAGTACGCTCCGAGAGCAGCACAGAATGGATACTGTAATATACCACTAAAAAGCAAAAGCGGTAAAAACAACTTGTATCTGAACATTGTCAAGTTTGAGATGCATATTTATTTTACGAAGTTAATTGTAGACATATCCCTACGGTACGTACGAATATTAGACTACGTATAAAGTTACCTTTAATTACTAAATAAAATAACCACATCAGCTCTTAAGGCCTCATTAATGGCCTTAAAACTCTCTTACCTTAATTCAAAATCAATACACATGACAGAATCTCGTATTGTTGTCTTGGAAAGTGATTACACTAATTTACTAATTTTGAAATAATATAGCATGAACCATTTCTGGTATGTAGTTCATACAAGTATGATTTATAAACATATATCCTCATGTGTTCCAATTACTTTAACTCCTGAAACACACTGCATTGCTGAAGTAAGTATGCCAATATTACTATAAACACACACACTCGCAGCTTTTATACTGAAAGAATGAAATCAAATTGGATATTCCTATGGTCATAAAAATTAACATTATCATTTAGACCAAAACTGTACACACGCGTATTACAGATGAATACATTTTGAATCACTTTCTTGAATAAACCTATTTTTTTTTATTTTTTTTTAGAATAGTGGGTCCCCTGAGCCTAAGCTCGTAAGTTGGGACAATACAATTAGATTTTGATGACAGTTACACTGATTAAACATACATTAACATCATGAACATGTTGAGTTGAGAGACAAAGAAATAAACATAAATTGAATTTAAGTATAGTAGAATAAGAAAATAAATTTACACAGATATGTCATAGATCCAAAATCTTACAACCTGTACAAGGAAGTACACTAAAACAAACTACATATTAACATTTAGCTTTACAACAGTAATACTGTAATATAAATCACTTATATTTTAAGAGTTCGGTCCACAAGATTTGTTTGATTATATTTTTGATACTTGTACTATTATATTTTTCAATTGAGAACTTATTGTACATTTTAGTTGCAGTATAGAACAAATTTTTTTTACCATACTTGACAGATCCAATTTGATTTATGTGAATTTTGTTTTGTGCTTCTTGTAATATATTTGTATATTTCTTCGTTAAGAGTGAAACTAATATTGCTCTGAGTATTATGTTTTTGTATGTTATAAATATTTATCAATGATGATAGCATAACACAAGATTTCAAAGGAAGTATGTTGGCCTTATGATTAATATCTCTCACATGTGATCTAAAGGGAAGGCCTAAAATATACCTTAGAGCCCTATTTTGCAATTTCTCAATTTTACTTATTATTTGTGAGTTTGCATGACCCCACACACAGCTCATGTATGTTAAATGGGTGTGAATTAGGGCGTAATAAATACTTCTTTTGAAATGTTGATAGGTAAATTTTTGTTTTACACGATGAATTATTCCAACTATGGGTGTAATAACTTTTATAATGTGGTTTATATGGTCATGCCAGGATAAAGTTTCATCTATAATGAGGCCAAGGAATTTTATTTTGCTCACTCTTTCAATGTGGCTATTGTTTATCTGAATATGTATATTATATTTAATTTTATATGACGGTTTGTGAAATATTATATACTTGGTTTTATCAATATTGACTGTCAGTTTATTAGCATTAAACCACTCCACCAGGATAGATATATCATGTTGCATTTGATCATGCAGTTCTTTCTCTGACCTAACAAAGTAATATAAACTGGTATCGTCCGCATATAATGTTATTTTGCCCTTAAGTTTTAATTGGCATATATCATTTACATAAATAAGAAATAAGGTTGGCCCTAAAACCGAACCTTGTGGTACTCCGTGTTTGATAGGTAAGATAGAGCCACTATTACCATTAACGTTAACATATTGGTACCAGTTTGTTACATAACTCCTAAACCATTGTAGTGCTATTCCTCTAATACCTATTGCCTCCGATTTGCATAGTAATATACTATGATTTACTGTATCATAAGCTTTCCTGAGATCAATAAATAATCCTGCCGCTATTAAGTTATTATCGAGCTGAGTCTGTAAAGGGTATATATAATCTAAGGCTGCACTAACTGTGTTTGATTTTTCCCTAAAGCCATATTGGCCATTAAACCAGAAGTTATTATATTTAAGGAGTTTGGTCAGTCTTCTTTTAACAATTTTTTCTATGACTTTAGCTAGTACCGGGAGGATACTTATGGGTCTATAGTTCCTTGGTAATTTGACATCTCCTGATTTATGGATTGGCACCACTCTAGCTATCATACAATAGTCAGGTACTATGCCATTGTTCATAGTAATATTTATCAAGGAAGTTATCCCAGAGACTAAACCAGACTTACAACTTTTAACTACTTTATTGTTAATTAGTCCTACACGATTTCCTTTAGATTTTAGTGTAGAAATGCATTTTGTAACTTCTACTTCATCAGTTGGGTACAGAAAGAATGAGTTTGGTGAATTACTGATATATTTCAAGTAGTTGTAGGGCATATTTGGTATATGGTTAGCTAAGTTCTCTGCGATTCCTGTGAAGTATGAATTGAATGTGTTACAGATTTCAACTTCACTACAAGTGTATTTACCATCCGGGGAAATAAGATTTCGAACTAGCGTATTATCATTAGTATTTTTCATTCTTAGGATTTCTTTAATACACATCCATGCTGCTTGTTTATTTCCTGTATAATTTAATTTGTTTTGAAAGTAGTCTGCCTGTAATTTTCGCTTTTCGGATGTTATAAGATTGCATATAGTTTTATAATCTTGTTTTAACTGCATAGAAGAGTTTCTTTTTTTTAATTTTAGCATATAGGGCTTCGTTTCTCTTGACTATGCTTAGGAATGCTTTTGTAACCCACCCCTTACTTTCTTTCTCTTGTCTGTAGTATGTTTCACTAATAGTGTTTCTTTTTATGCCTTCTTCTATGTATTGCACAAATGTAATGCATAAATGGTTTACATCAACTACATCTAGATCATATATAAATTTATAGTTGTTAAAATAAGCTTTTAATTTATTATAATTAATATAATTATAATTCTCACTAGACAGTTTATTATCACAGGTTGATTGACTTTGGGTGTCAGGTAGAACATCATATAACAGTAGATTGTGGTCACTGAGATCATCCACAATATTTGAAAGTGATATAGCACAATGATAACTGTTACTATGCACATGGTCTATGAGTGTTTTTGATGTGTCAGTAACTCTTGTTGGATACTGATTATTGGATAGTTTGAAATTATTAGACTCAAGCAATGACAGATAAGATTCTTTTACCCTGCTGTTCATTAATTAAGATGTCTATATTTACATCCCCCAATAATAAGCAATTTAGAGAAAGTTCTTCTTACATACATATAATAAAACAAATGGTTGATTGAAGGGGATTGGGCGATGGGAATGAAAAAAACTACCTCAAAATTACAACATTAAGAGACATTTGGTGTGTAAATATTTTGTAATGGTTTTTGATATACTTAAGCCTTAGCCTGTGACATGTTTAAATTATTTAATTTCATTATGTTAATTGGGTTTCATGGTGGGTAGGAATAAATAAATAAAATTAATTTTGACTTTCAAATGCCGTTATGGAAAAACTGGCTGAGCTAATTTTTAGTTCATTTTTTATTTTGTGATAGGAACGTGTACCTACTCCTAAGTAATCTGTACAAAACTAACACAGTTTCATACAAGTATAAAATTACTAGGCCTATATTAGCCCACTTGTGTGCCTTTATGAACACCACCTGCTAATTACATACTTTGAATGTAGGTCTCTCAGTATGTTGGGAAATATGTTCTTTTTCATGAAACTATTCAACATGTGCCCCTGTGGTAAAGCATGTATAGATAATAAATTTCTGAATAATTATAGCCTTGCAATTTAAAACACCACTCACGTTAGCTACCGATAGTATTGTTTTTTGGGATTATTTTACTTTCCGACCACACATAAAATTAACAAGTAATGATGAAACTAACATGGGCCAATGATATCTCATTGCCCAACATTCTATTTTACTCCAACATTCTTTTGTGGATCCATGAGAATAAATAATTTAGGCCTTGGACACCTAAAGATGGTTACATCCTCTTGTGATCGCAAAATAATAAAGAGGGGATAGATTTAATATTAGTATTCAATGCCAATGAATTAGAATTAAATAGTAAAAAATACATCCTCTTTTTACTAGCCTGCTTCACGATACCTGTTCCACATGATACCTTTCCCCCAATACCTACCTACTTCATTCTTAAAATCCACTTACTATATTTAAAAATTATATGGTACGGCAAAGTAATAAGGAGAGGATGGGTTTAGTATTACTATTCAATACCAATATACTGAGATCAAATAGTAAAATAAAACCCATCTGCGCTATGTTACTTTTGCAATACAGATTTAAAATAATAGATTTTGACATTTACTTTGCCTATAAACATGTTTACGTCAACATCACAAATTACTTTACAGTACACACAACCACATTCACTTTGACACTATCATAGTGACACTTCATAACGGAAAGAAAACACACAATGTAATTTGACCTAGACAACTTACCTTACAGCATTATCTACTCAGTCCCGATTCTCTCCAGAAGCATTATTCCGAAGTCAGGCATTGCACATATTGTCATTCAGTTACAAATCTCAGTATGATAACACTTCAAATAAATAAGCTCTAACTTAATTGTAATTATAACTTCACTTATTTGCACAGTACCTATTACTATTCACATAGCAACACTACAATTTCCTGCTTTGTCGGGTCATTGAATCGCAGATCAACAAGGACTTTCAACCAAAATGAACCTTCATTCTACTTCTGATCGAAGTTTCAATCAACCTAAACTTCCACAAAGTTAATTTTCATACATTGTTTGTTTTAACCATTAGTTGACCAAAAATATTTGTTTACACTCAAATAAAATATAGCCTAGTTGGTTTTTTTTTCCTCATTGTCATTTTTTTAACAGTGCTGTGTTTTCACTAAAAAATGTTTGTCACCATCGTTTAAAATAATGTAGTAAAAACAGTTCAACGTTACACGCTAGTTCAGTACTTGGTGCGTGATTGCAATGTGGTGTTTAATGCACACGTCAAGGCCACCCTTATATAGCCTTCACTTTAGAGTTTCGAAGGCATAAAATTGCTCTAGGCAGGTACCACCCTAAATAATAATATTTCTTAAGAAAATAATATTATATAGCCTGTTTAACTTAAAAAATTCACACTGAATAAAAAAAAGTTTAAATTTTAATTACAAATTACTCATTGTAAGTACCACCTAAACATTGTGGGATACTTTTCTGTCTTATTGTTCACCTTTTTTTCTACTTTACTTTTAAATCAAACCAGTGTTTTCTAGATTAATCTAAACCCACTTCCAAACTAGGTTCTGAATTTGTATACACAGTCTGAAGTTTAGGTTTTAAAAATCATCCAGATTTAATGTATAATTAATGGTAGGTACAGTGTCATAATACGTGAGTAAAATGGCCCCACATGCAAATATAACTGCATGGAAATATCACATACTATAACATATCCTTTGATGTTTTGAAAAAAATTTACTTTGAGTGATGTTATTTTATTACTGGGCTAACTACTGTATAACATTAGTTGACCAAAACATATTGATTCCTCTGACATAATTTTTGGGCTACATAATAGGCTAACTGAAAGAAGCTGTGTGTGATCTTTTTGAATTACCTTCATTTTATGTTCATTAAGCAAATCAAATTGTATATTTTGGGCTACACATGTATATTCATTTCAGAAATACTACCCACCAGATTTCGATCCATCTAAAATACCTCGTATGAAATTGCCCAGAAATCGACAGTATACAGTTCGACTGATGGCACCATTTAACATGAGGTATGTTTGGAATAGTACTGATATTTTTAATCTTAAATCAATTGTTTACTATTGAAACTTGAAATGTATTAAACACAATAAAACAGCCCTAAAATGTTTGTTGTACGTGGGACTCACCTTACCAGCCTGCCACAAGGGGGCAATTAGAAAATGAGATCTTGGCACATAGAAGTGACTGAAAATAATTAATTGTGTGAATTTGTTTGTCATTACAGTGGCTGGTAGCATGAGAGCACCCACAATATTTTTATGCTACTGCAATATTATTAATTGTAAAATTTATTCTTCCTTTTATTGCCATAATAGCTTATTTCTTTACAGTCTAATTATGTGCATACAGTTGGAGGCAAACAAAATATAGAACTAAGCATAATAATAATTACTGTAACTATTCTCGCTCTGTGCAACCAAAAAAATTGGCAACATGGTGGACGTTACATCCAGTTCAGTATCACTGTTTATTGTGTGCTAATAGGATTAGGGTACCTACTGTCTGCGCGCCAGTTTGGAGTCCCTGCAGTGTATGCATTTTTCTTCGTAAACTTCATGTATGCTGCAGTAACACAGTATCAAATACGTTCTAACTTACGACGATACTACGGCATGCATGTGCATCACATGCTATTGGGCCTCGTTGTGTTATTTATATATTTACGGGCGAAAAACGCATACCCACCAGGGACTCAGAGCTGGCGCGCGGTCAGTATCTTTAATTTCAGCACCCTGGACATTTAATATTTTATCCTATTCTTGTTCCCTCTAACCTTCAATTAAATATGGACTGAATGTCAATCTGATTGTTGGTTTATTTTAATAATGATCATCACTAGTCAAATAGTGTCAGCATTCTTAAAGGTATGCAGATAGATAATATGTACGGTGCATGGAAATATTGAAATGAGTTAATTGTCAGCTTGCTACCGTGCATATTATTCTGTTAGGACCGGTTTTCCAATATTTTTACGTGATAAAATCACTCTTGGCCAAATAATAGTTGTAAAAGTTGTTTTGTCCCGCTTTTGTGTTATGTAAGGTGCTGTCCATATCAGTTTAAGCATAGTCTCAGATGATTTTGAATTTAACTTATGTTAAAATCAGGACACAGTAAGAAACACATATTTTTGTTTTTTGTTTTGCTAAAAAAAAATTTCTGGAACAAGGTACAGGCACTATGAGTGCCTTTTCTCACTTGCTATTTTCTGCAAATTTCAAGGTGCTCGATCTCTGGAATGCTTCAGGATATTTTGTTCTAATGTTTTTATATTAAAAGATAATATTTTTCTGTTCAAAATTATATCCTCTGTTCAAAAATTTCTGTCCAAGTTATCTTGCTATATATGGTAAGTACTGATCAATAGGTAAAAAATAAAATTGTTTTGGATTGGCATTCTTTTGAAAATAAATTCTTTTTGATTTAAAAAAAAAAAGTTCAAAGGTTAGACAACAGAACTTGTATAGACATTTTTGAACAGAACGTATAATTTTATTTAAAAAATATTATCTTTCAAATAAGAAAAATTGCAACAAAATATCTAAAATATCTTCAACCATTCCAATGATAGAGCACTTTGAAATTTTGTATATATAGCAAGTGAGATAAGATGCCTGAAGTATCTTTTTGACCGCCTTTATCTCGGATCAAGAGTTTTTCAACAAAACACAAAAATATGTGTTTTTTTATTTTGTCTTGAATTTTAACATATGTTAAATTCTAAACTATCTGAGACTTTGAACATAACACTAACCCCCTGCCTGAACTGATGTGGACAGAACTTGAAGGATTTTCATCCAACAGAAACATAAACCTATTGCTAATTGCAATTTTTTTTCTTCAGGTGTGTAACTTGTGGGGAATATATTTACAAAGGAAAAAAATTCAATGCACGTAAAGAAGATGTAGAAGGAGAAGATTATTTGGGCATCAGGATTTACAGATTTTACATAAAGGTAAAAATTAGGTTCTTGTTATCTTTCACTCTTTCTTATATTCATGTTTCCACTTTATTTTTTGTTTAGTTTCTTTTTTGTACTGAGATTACTTACAAGTGTAGTTTTGGTTCAGTGCACAAGATGCCTGCAAGAGATATCGTTCAAGACAGACCCACGCAACACAGACTACGAGATAGAGGCTGGTGCAACACGCAACTTCATGGCACTGAAACTGGCGGAGGAGCAGGCACAGAGAGAAGAGGACGAGAGGAAGGAAGATGAAGCCACCAACCCAATGAAGGTGCTGCTCAGTTGTTTGTGCCCTTTGTTGATGTTCTGCACATTCCACAGATTGTCAGTTATCTTTGAAAACGTATTATGTTTGTCTCAGTACAGTATACGGCATTGTAATTTTAAAAAATTGCTACAGTAAAATGAATCTTAACTAGGAGTCTGAAGAGAACAACATAAATTTTACGCCACTTTCTCTCTCTCTCTCTTTTTTTTTTTTGTATATTTCCTTGATTTTATTACACTACCTTGATTTTCTGGAACTATGACTTCAATTTAACAACATCGTGTTGTATTTAACTAGCCTCATTTTTGAGTGGACTGAATTTACCTGTTACAAGGGTTATATTTTTGTGTTAGAATGTCCATAGTTTTAGGTTATTCACAGCATTAATGTCCTTGATAATTTATGATCATCAAAAGTTAACCGTCATTATTAATCAACTGATTGCCAGTAGTATTGACAGAGAGTGAGGTGCACAGTGATAAAAAAAATACTAAGCTCGTATTCAGAAGAACCCAGGTTCAACTCATAGCCCATCAATTGTGATTTCAGTTTTCCATATATTTTTTTTCATAATTCTACAGGTGAATGCTCTGACTGCTGTTCACAACAGACTATGGTTAAGTCTTTTCCTATTAATTGTCTGTCAGAACCGATGGTTCTGTCTGTAATTACTTCTGTCAACACTGCATGAAGCCTTTCGTATGTACCAGTATTGTTGGATTTATACTCTGCTTATTTATGTTTTCCTATTATCTTTAGTTTTCTTTGACAGTCATCTGTTTTGCAATGGAGTATGTCCACGTAACTAAATCCAGTCATGCATTCCCATTGCACAGTTCTTTCAAAGATTATAATAAATATACGTATCAAAAACATTATGTGTGTTTGAAAACACAGTTAGAATGGCCTACTCCAAAAGTAAAAAAAGAAAACATGTAAATACGTATTTACAGTCCTTCTAATGCACTAGGAATTTTTCCACTTATTTTACTTGGATGCAGCTGCATTGTCATCATTATCTTCAAAGTTGCTTCCATCCTCTGAAGTACCCTTGCCTCTTCACTGACATCCTGCCACATATTGTTATTCTCTGTATCATTCAGAACGTTGGAAATACTGCATTTTTTAAACCCTATTACCGTGCTTTTAGGAGTAATGCTCTGCCATGCTGCTGAAATTCAAGCACAAATTTGTGTTACCAATATCTTTTTTATCTTCCGCGATGGTGTCAAGGTATGTTTGTCGCAGAGAAGTCAGTCATTGCACAAGCTCTCGTCTTGTCTTTGAAGGGCTTGTTTACTGCCACATCCAGTACCTGCTGTTGGGTTGTCATCCCACTTTGTATTATCTCCAAGTCTGTCTTTACCTTCTGCAAGGAAGCTATCACCTCTGGAGTAAATTAGTCCAAAATAAGCATGCCTCTTTGGCATTATTTCCATCCCTTCTCTTGAACTCTAATGATTACGTTTGGTAGCTTTTCCCGTGGCATTGTCTTCCTTTCCAAAATGATGTAAGGAGGTAGCTTTCTTCCATCTGCTAACACAGTTAGCGTAATTGTCATCCTTTGTTTGTCATTGCCAATAGACAATGCACTCACAGACTTTGTCCCCTCATTGTCTACTGTTGTTGATCCTGACATGTTAAAATATACTGCTGTTTGGTCAGCATTTCCCATTTGATATAGGAGGTAGCTGTGTTCCTTCTGCAATTTAAGGACGTAAGTTTTTAATTAAAATTACGTGGTAATTTTTGACAAACATGTTGTGCACCTTCTAATCATTGTCCTGGCACCAACCAATACTGGCCTTGAGCTTGGATCCTTGGAACACCCAATTCTGCTACCAGTTCAATAGCTTTCAGTACCATTATTTCTGAAGTGATTGGTTTTCCTTTATCATTTTTGCTTTGACAAACAAAGCTATGCCCTCGTCAACTTCAGAAAATTGTCTTTTTTGGTCCTCGAAATGCCTTCCGTGTTCAATGAGCACTTCACAGCCTTTCGTAATCCTTACTCCACTGCCGGACTTTGTGTTCTATGATGTACTTCCATGCAGCAGCACAATTGTGATTGTTAATTTTTAGCTGTTTACTGTAATTTATGAGTGGAAAATATCTACACTGGAATTACATTTAAGTAAATATGTACCACAATTTACTTCCCAGTTTTATTAACAATTCATGTCACGCTGGTAAACTTTATTCGTGAATTGCAAGTAACATAAATTAAATGCAACGAATGCTGCATGCCAGAACAAAACAACAGTTGCTAGAGCGTCATGGCCGCCAGCCTGACAGTGACCTTGGGCATGCTTCCGAGTTGCGCACGCACAGCTGTTCGGTTTTAGGTCTGGAACTAATGTATGCTACGTTACACACCAAGCGTGCGAAAATAAGGCAACCCCTAGTTTTCACATCTCTCATTTATGTATTAACTGGCATCGTACATTCAGACCAATATGACTACTTACTAAGTCTTTACCACATCAGGTTTTGTGTTTTTACTATGGGGAAAAATATGTTATTTGCTATATTATTATTTCTTATTCAGTTTCTGTTTCAGTTTGATGATGTATGTAGGTAATGAAAATCATTTACTTAAAAGACTAGAAATGTATTTGATTCTATATTTATTTTTAAAAAAAAGTATGGCTACTATATTTGTATTTAAAAACATTCATACTTATTTCAAAATTTTTGTTATTTATTCTAAAATGTTAAGTATATGTAATTTATAAGTAATGTACAGTATCTACAATTCATTTAAGACTAATGTATTTTTTATACTCAACTGTAATAGACTGAATTGCATTATTTGTTGCTAGTATTGTTGTTTTTGTAGTTAATTCAGTTTACTTATGGGAAAGGATTTAGTAATTTCCATTGAACCGTCAACCAACTGTAATGATGTGTGTGATTGGTTGAGCTAAGGAGGGTGGAAAATGGTAAGATAGCAGAGTGTAAGGTCTATAAAGTGTGTGTGTATGTGTATGGCAGCTGCTAGAAAACCGCACAAAGCAGTCGAAGCAAGAGCTGGAGCTGCTGGAGTCACTGGAGGAACTGAGGGACCTGAACCGCCGCCAGCGACTCATCGACTATGACTCCATGCTGTCACAGTACGATGGCGAGGAGGCCCGCCGCCGTGCCGAACAGGCCCAGGAGGAGGAGGATGAGAAGTTCATCCGGTTAGTTCTCTTCCTTCTGTTTGTCTCTGTAGTTTCATGTCCGATATGCCTGTGGCTGTCTCGACTGATCATCTGAGTATTCTTTGAAGTGAAATACATGGTAATGCATACATATATGTATTTGTAAGCACTTACACATATGTGCAGTTGAATTACTTAATGTTATGTGTGAGTGAAGGATTGCTATTATACTGGTTGTAGGGGCTCTTCTAAGGGTTATGTAAATTCAAATTCATATTTTGTATATGTGAGCTCTTATGCTAGGGTTTGTCATTAAGGATTATTATTAATGTCTGGTGTCATGTTCTCAGAGTTGTTTTTAATTTTGTATAATACTTTCACAGTTCAGAACTGTGGGAGACTTGGAAATTCTGTTAAATTACAATAATTGCTAGGTGTCTTTGGTATATGCGCTCTTTTTTTTTAATGACTGTTAATTGATTGATGCTTAGAAACACTTGCACAAGCTATATGTAATAGTATGATCATGTGTGTAGTTTTATATACAAAAAAATAAACTGCCTTCTGTGTGTTAGTTCCTTCCTACTGCACAAGCAATTTTTACGTAGGATATCAATTTTTGAAGTGAAATTAATATGAACCACTTGGGATTGGATATGTTAAGGAAATTTGTTGTTAACCATTTCTGAAAAACAGAATAATTGTTTAAACAGAGATATCTATATACAGGATGAATTTCCTAACATTCCTTGTTGTCTGGTAACGTGTAAGAATAAAATCGCATAAGCTTTTTTTTTTTTTTGCAGATTTTTAAAATAGGCAATGCAAATTGCCTGCAATCCAATAGCCGGAAATCCAAAATTTCTCAGTCCGATAATCTGAATCCCTCAATCTGATGTCAGTAAAGCACGAAACCTACTGAATCGGCACGGTGCGGAGCAGTTCGTCTCGGCTCAGCCCTGCTCTCGCGAAACCCACCAGATCAGCACATTCTGGGCTATTTCCATTTCTGAGCACTACTTTTACCAGACTAGCCGGTCGGGGCGGCCGGGCGGAACGGAAAATTATTCTTTGCCGACGGTTCTAGATGGTGCAGGGCCGATGCAGTGGGTTACTTCGCGTACATTTGCATGCAGACTTATTTTTCTGTTCCGGTCGGTGCCGCGCCGCGCCAATCCGATTCAGTGGGTTTCGTGCTTAAAGTTGGCGAACATCCGTAATGTGTAATAGGGCTGTTAGAGAATCTTTTTAAAGTTTTTTGCATTGTGATAATGGATTAAAAGTGCGAAGGTTGCACCTTATTTAATAGAACTGTATAAACTATAAATGTTTTAAAAAATTTAATATTTAAATTACTTGAAAGGAACAAATTAGAACAATTTCAGGTTAGTTACTGACCACATTTTCATTTCCTTTTAGCAGATAAACAAAATAAACGTAATTTAATTTTTAATGAGAACTAAAGGCTGTGTATGTATTTTTATTATAAAATTTACAAGTTTATTGTAAACACTCTTCAATTATGTTTATAGGAATGTAAATTTTAGTAAAAAAAATCTATAGTGTTTATTATCACTTACACATTCATACATCATATTAATCGTTGTAAAATAACATAATGTGAAGATTATTTACAGTTTATACTAGGGATGGGTCGGTTCCATTATTTTCACGGTTCCGGTTCCGAACCGGTTCCAGAGATTCGGTGCCGGTTCGATTCTTATTTCGATTCTTTTCGGTTCTGAGATTTAAAAAATAACTAATGCTTACTGTGTGAATATTTAAAAAATTAAAATGAAATCATTATTAGATTACACATAAGTTAACTTTCAAATCAAATAACAAATGTAAATCAACAATGGTAAAAAGAACTATGCTTACATACGTCTGATCTAATTTTTGACACTGAAAAAAAAACTTCATTGTGTTTTGATTTGCACTAAGCCTTAACATTATTTACAAATTTTTGTTTAGAAAGATTAGCATTTTAACTCTTTCTGGATCGAGCCTGTTACGCTTCTTATCACAAATAAACCCGGCGGTGCTGAAAAGGCGCTCACTAAAAACTGATGCTGGTGGAACACACAGATGTTTTTTTGCAAGCACTTGTAGCACTTTACTGTCACTTTTGGATTTCCAATAGTCAAAAATATTGCTGCTGGCCTCTAAAGTATCTTCA
>PNEQ01080864.1:0-21289 GCA_003012365.1 Medauroidea extradentata
ACGCTGCTTAAGTTAAGTATTGAGTTGTAGCCATAGTATGGCTAGCAGGTTAGGCTTAGCTGTTGGCGTATTTAATATTATATTTATTATGCCCTGAGTAAAAACTGCTTAGGTACCTTCCTAGTTCTATGCCATGTTGTTGGCCATAGGAGGTTACGTTCTGAAATAGACTGTTGCGTATGTAAGATATTTTGAAATGCAACTTTGGTAATAATTTTCTTACAGATTTATGTTCGGATTTCTTGGAGACTAGGTTCATAAATGTCGTTAATGCTTGTTAAACGTTAATTTGTTTGGCTTGTGAGTTTCTAAAAATTCTTGATATTAGAATTGTTACCTGATAAAGGTTAGGGGTCAGAAAATTTACGTGGTTGCGTCACGATGCCAAATGTAGGCATAATATATATTTCCTGTGTGATTTTCATATATTTTGGTATCTTCAGTATCTGAAAGGTTATATTTATAATGTACTTGAATATCAAATATTTATTGTGAAAACTTTGTATAGCAATTTCGCATTATTTAGAAAGAAAAAAGAGAATATTAAATAAATATTTAAATGTAATCATTTGATCTTTTCTGTTCTAACAACATGTTATATTTTATTTTGACGTTAGGAACACATACCAGAAAGGTTCATCAAAAGATCTAGCTTTGTTTACACTTCTTAGGTCATTAATAGTGTGGAGAACTAAGGAAAAGACCAGGGGAGTGGTGTTACGTCCAGTGTTACCGCTGTCGCTTTTCTGTGACCATGATTTGGACACAGAGGGGTCTCAGTTGTCTCAATATATATATATATATATATATATATATTTTTTTTCATTTCATAGAGAGAAGGTTTTAATGCCATATATTCAATAAAAATTTACATACATATATATTAGAACACGGATAATATGTTAGAAAAATTCATTTGCTATAATTCGTCACTAGATGGCACTGGAGCGCATTAACTTCTATACCTAGCTTTCTAGCTTCTACAAATAGGGAGTGAAAAAAAAGAGGTTCACAATTCTACCAGTAGCCATTGTTATATATACACTAGTAGGACTTATTTTAGTTCTGCGTGTGTGTATGTGTGTCTATATATATAAAATATATAGACAGACAAATAGACGTACACTGTCTTGTTATATTTGTCAGTGAACTTCGCTTCCCTTAGAGTATAGACTTCCCGCAGTCTTTGAAAGTGGACCTACCTAAGCTCCTACGTTCATCTAAAACGCAGTGCCATTTTTTCGGCTGCTTGACTCAGTTTAGCTTATGCGTCACTATATTTTTTGCGGAAAATACCTGTCTACGTGAGTATAAGTATACTTTATTGTATATAACATTTAACCTTACAACTATAACTTTATTTTTGCTTACGGTGTTGGGGTATGACATTACATCAGAATAATTATGTTGTTTAAATGTATTACGTACTCTTGCAGTGAAGTAAATGTATAACTTATATTATATAAAATATGTGTATTATATATATTGTTTTCAGTTGCACACGAAATTTTTTTGACCCCCATTTGAAAATGAAATGTAATTTTGTACACTTTTCTTCTTAATTTAACAGTTCAATACACAATAAATCTTGTAAACAGATAAATGTAAAATATATTTGTGTTTTTTTTTAACTTTTGGAAGTATTATTTTTTTCTCACCAAGTTATTACTTCGTGTGCCTGTATCAGTGTTAATAAATTTATTAAAGCAGTAAGTTGATAATTTCCATTACTTTAAGAAGGTACTGGACATATTTAATCAGGCTTTGGATATTATGCAACTCTATCTATAAAATTATTTATTTAAGCACAATCTTTTTTTTTTTTTGTCTTTTGTACAAGTAAACCTTTACTAAAATCTACAAAATTTTGATAGGTGGTATATAAGTATAAATAAATTGATACAGGAATATGTGCAATTATCAGTTAATAACATAATGGTTCTTTCTAGAAGCCACTCTCACTCTTCTTTGTACGATTGTAGTGCGTTATTGTGGCACTTAAACACTTCTTCTGTCAGCACACTTCCTGACGACTTGAGACACTTTTACAATGCAGATAACTTCGCTCGTTAGATTCCCTAACGGTGTGCAGTTTTAGTATATTTTAGTTACACACTGTCGATGTAAAATTGTTGACCAAGAGTGTCTCTAGGATTTAAAGCGCACTCATTTGCAGGAACAGGCATAGCTACATTAGTGGATGTCAATATTTGGGATGTTAGCAACATATCATTTATCTATGAGGCATTCTGAAGATATTCCTGGCATGACTGCCGTCCAGATCGGTTAAAGATGTAAGCGACATTCCCAGTGAAGGCGTTTTACGGCACGTTGACAACGAGGTCTTTAGAGCCGATAAGAGTGAAATGACGTAATGGAAAACACAACTTCCATGCCCGTACCGGGATTTGAACCCTGGACCTCTCTCGCCGTAGACCGGCGCCTACCGTAGTGTGGCAGAGACATTTATAAAACGGTAGAACCTTCAATCTATGACAGTTAATTGAGGCGTGTGGGGAACATATGTTCTTACCACATTTAAAACTTCCTCTAGAACTTACAAGGACAATTAGTCTCCTCATCAGTGTGAATTATCAGTGTCATTCCTAGGACGATTCTTTACTTCATCTGAGGAAGATAATAGAGTCACATTTAGGGAGATTATTCTCAACATTTATTCAACGATATAGAAGTTATACTGCATGGTATTACTTGACACGCCTGACATGGTTTTGGACAAGACATTTTCTCAAACGTTTCCTTCATAAAAATGACTAAAACTGCACATCGTACAGTAAAAAATGTTTGTATTTTAACAAGAAATATCTTGTAAACTAATGTCAATACAATTATCAGTATCGGTGCTCGACATGATTGTCGTAGGTCAATAAAGTGCTTTAAGTTTCTAAATGCCACAGGAGTCTAGAAGAATACATTTTAATTAGCAGATTATTCGATGAGGAACAAAATAACCTTTGAAGGACTGTCAACACTCTACACAATACTTTGTACTTTTACATAAAAGAATTCTTGGAATCTGGTTGCCAAAAATGTGTAACACTTCATACGATTGCTTTAAAATGTACAAGAATACTGTCGTAAATATACCAAATATAAGTAAATGTTAAGATATTTTTGTATACTTCCGAACATGCCTAGAAAAGTTTACATAATTTTTAAGTTCCAACATTCTATTTGGAAACTGGTCTCCTGTTTTTCTGTTAAAACTTTTTATTACTGAGCATGTTATCTTAGTCGGGCTTAAATATTTCTCATCTTAGCCGGGTCTTCAGTGTGTCCATGTTTTTGAAACTGGAAATGAAATGACATAGAAGCAACAAGTGCTATGTGCAATAACGAAAATAACTGCTGCCTCCCTTTGTGTGTGTCTCGGACCACCATACATACAACATTAAAATATTGTTGTGCCGCGGCGGCGAGGGGTCAGGCCATCCGGGTTCGATCCCCGGTGGGGTCGAGCCTTGGCTTATCGTATACGAGATTATTGCCGTATAATGTCTTCGATCAGCGGGTTTTCTCGAGAGTCTCCTGTTCTCCCCGCCTCTCTATTCCCCCACTTCTCCATTGCAGGCCTCATTCTCCGGGACAAGCAGGCGGCTATGAACGCCAAATAGTGAATATTCAGTTCGTTGTGCGATGCTATGACTGTCAGGTTCCATCCTTATACAATATTTGTTTATATATTAAAATATTGATCAAGAAAATTATTGAAATGTAGCTTTGACTTCGTAAGGAGTGTCACTACAGGTTTTAGAAGGTAACGTAGCGTTTGCAGCTTGTGGTTAAAAATATAAACTTGCCTGTATAATTTAGCGAAATGAGTTAGAAAAAGGGTTCGTATTGAGTCTTCAAACTCAAATTCTTAAAGTTTACCCAAGCATCTATAGGCTACTGGTCAGTTGGTAGTTTATAGAACTATTTCGTTATGGCACCAATGTGTTGAATTGAAAGCCTGTCATGTTTACAGTTTTGGAGCCGTTATCTTGTTTCATTTTGTCGTATTTATCTGCCACAGAGACAGTCTTTCAATTATTTAAATTTTTTAGTGAACGGTACATTTGTAATAATATTTATTTCTCCAGATTGGTTTTATTTCATTTTTTACTATTGATTACTGGAAAAAATGCTACCTATATCTTTATATTTCATTTCTACTTCATTCATATAAACTACTTCATAAAATTTTCTGTATTTTACATGAAAATGTTAATAATGTTATATTTTAGAATTTTAACTTACTTCTACGCAATTAAAGCGACATGGTTCATGCGTGTAAACTTTTTTTTAAGTGTCTTGTTTAAATTCAATGTAAGAGTCATTTAGATTAAATCTGTATTGTAAACATCAAATTTTTTAAAACATTTGGCATCCCAGACTATCATATTGTAGAAGCAATATGCACAGTACTAAAAATGCCGATTACAATTTTTATTATTTATAAAATTCCTAATAAGATTCTGCTAGAAAACATTTGTGCTTAGTTGAGTATTTAATGAAATTTGTTTATTAAATGTATTATTACATACAAAATTTCTCACCACTATAATTTATCCATTCCAAGATCGAAGCAGAAATAAACATTGACACTGGCGAGCATACAGTCATTGACTGGTAACAGTGCTGTTGCCGCAGGAAATTGTTCTGATGCTATAGTTCAATGTTATAGTTCAGAAGCAATGATTTAAACGTTCAGTTGCCATTTTTGGTCCTCTATAATATAATATTACTCTGTGCCCATGAAATAGTATATGTGTTTGTAGTTTGGAAGCTTGTTTATCTGTTATCGTTATGGGGTAACAACGTCTCAAGTAATCAGTGCTCAGCAAGTTGGTGGACGCTGCGGGTCGGGCTGGAGTGTCGCCTCCACGTGTCGTAATGCATACCAGTGCCGTAACCATGGAGAAGTGGCGACAATGTGTCTCCCATCTGGAGGACCTTGAAAAAAAAATGATTGCCTCAGACGACATACAAGACCACCTTTCAGGAACGGTTCCGAATAAATCTGGAAGCCAGTTCTTCAGATAGCTATTTGGACGTTATTGTGGCAATTTCTGATGTTGATGTTTACGTGTCTTTATTTATTTAATTACACTGGATGAAATTGCGAACCTTGTCGATATTTGTGTCATAACGAGGGATATTTCGAGTTTTCTGTTATAAAAAAACCTTCAACCTAAATTCAAAATGTTTGCAAGTTAATTTTTTTAAAAGTGAATAACTTAAATAAATATTACAGGACGGAAAAATACTATGGTACAATGGAGCGGCAAGGGGATTGTTGTTCTTGATAATGGTTCGGTCCGTGCACACCGTTCCCGTAGAAAAATTCTAGCAGAGATATCTGACCTGACTTTGTAGCGACCTGACACCTGATAACTCACCAAACACGTGGAGGCGGCGCGGCGGCTTTTTACACGCGCAGCTAATGTTGTTTAAACGCGCAAACACGAGGAATGATACAAGCTGCAACCATTGAATGGTGTAGGAAAGTTAGGTGGGTAAGGTTGGCAATAGAAGAGACAGATTTTTAGTGGTGGTCTTACCATTATCTCTATGGCCGTGGTTGATAGGATATGTATAAATATGGAGGTAACTATGTGATTGTTGTCAACATTGATGAAATAAAGAATTATGAATAAAAATGAAACACAGGGAGTTAAAGCACATTACATGGTGTCAGAAGTGTGATCGAAGGTTGAGAGGAAAATAAATAGTGTAGGAAGTATTCCAAGTGGTGGAGAAAGAAGAAAGAAGGAGACAGTGCGGAATCAATGCCCATGCTTTCTCCATCTGCCAATTTTGATTTTTTAAAACCATACGGATAGTGTACTCGGATTAGAAGATTTGAAAGGTTTCGGTTGGTGAACGGGTTGGCAGAGATATGTGGAGAAATGCAGGTTACTACACTAGTGTATGTAATGGGACCAGAAGTGGAGGAAATAATAAACACATTCTAAATTTCCGAGAAGGATTCAAAATCATACGAGGTGGTCGTGAAACGAGTGTAATCACATTTTATTCCAAGGAGAAATGTGATATACTAACGGGCTAAATTTAACTTTCGATAGCAACAGTCATGTGAATCTGTTGACTCATATATAACTACCTTACATGAACTGGTAGAGTATTGCGAGTAAAATACATTACGTAAAGAATTGGTGTGTGACAGACTTGTGGTATCAATCCAAGAAAAAAAAAATATTGGAAAGTGCGGTTATAAAGGCGAGGCAGTCGGATGCAGTAAGGAACAACAGTCAGTAGAACAAAAATCAACTTGTGAAGCAACAGTAGAGGCAAATATCAATAGAATAAGTACCAGTACCAGCAAATTGAGCAATAATCAACGGGGCTAACAAATGTATTAGAATGCAAGAAAAAAAACAGTCATAACTTCCAAGGAGCAGAAAATGTTATAGATAAATTACATAGGCATAAATGCCCTGCCATTAACGAGAGATGCCGAAACTGCAGCATAATGAGACACTTTATGAGGGTATGTGAGACTAGTGACAAACAAAGGCTTATTTCGGAAATTCATAGGCCGATACATAACTCACAGGATGATTTGTGTTTAGCAACCATAAATATTAAACAGAAATAATTCCACCCTGGAGGTCATGTGTGAACATCGAAGGAAATTAAGTTGTGTTTGAAATACACAGGAGCAGACGTCGCTGTTATACCACAAACAATATGCAGGTTCGTAGAAAATATTATTATAAGAAAAGGAAAAGAAACTGGGAGTACACAATTGGTAGGCCCATGTACTACTAAACTAGTGATTCAAGGTTAACTAGAAACTTATCTAGCTTGGAGAGGAATCAACGTTTCCCAAGATGTTTTTTGTTGTAAATAATTTAAAAGATTTATTGTAAGAGCAGTCGGCAGAAGATACTTTGGAGATGCTGATATGGAGGGAGTAAATAGATTACATACAAGAAAGCACCCAAGAAAAAATACCTCAAATTTTTTCAAGGGCTGGGGTTAATGAAATTCCTGTACAAGATTAAGATAAGGAGTGATGCACAACCTGTGAGTATACCATGTCCTACAAGAGTGGCTATTCTCTAACAGTCCAAAATTAAAATTGAATTAGATACACTTTTCATGGTGGACATTATCTCCCCAGTGGATTACCAACTGAGTGGTGTTCTAGAATTGTGATTTTCTCCTATCCAAAAGGCGAAATAAGGTTATGTGTACATTTGACTGCACTCAATGACTCAGTTCAACATGGTTATACCTGTTCGCCTCTAAAATACAAATGTATTTTCGAAACTTTACGAAAATAGTGGGTATCGACAGGTACAGCTAGAAGAAAAATCGCGGATTCTCACGACATTTATTACACAATTTGGTCAGTTTTTCTTTAACAGTCTGCCATTTGGAATTACAAGTGTACCAGAGTTTTACCACTAAGGGATATATCGCATTCTGCCAGACACTACATTTTTCTAATGTCATTTGGACGATATCTTGGTCTGAAGTGCAAATGAAAGAGGACATAATGAAAACCTGGACAGTGTCATGAAAAAATAGAAGTAGCAACTTTGAACGACAAATGCGTATTTAAAAAAAAAAAAAAAAAAAAAAAAAAAAAAAAAAAAAAAAAAAAAAAAAAAAAAAAAAAAAAAAAAAAAAAAAAAAGACGGTTAAATTTCTTGGTCATACGTGGTGTTTCACGAAGGAATTGAAGCAGATCTTGACGAAATTGAGGCGATTCAGAAGATGCCACGGCCGCAATCCATCAAGTATGTTTGAATAGCGTTAAGAATTTTAAATTTTCTTGGAAACTTTGCACCAGAATTAGCTTCAATTACAGAGCCATTGCATGATACATTAAAAACCGACAATGCGTTTGTATGGGGACAACAGAAAATGTCATTTATGAGCATTAAGGAATTATTTGTAGTCCGCAATGTGTATCTAGCTGTGAATTATGCAAAAATGGGAAAACAAATCGGCCTCTTATTCCTTCATTCTTTCCAATAGTTGCATGGTAGGTAGTAGGTACGAATCTAGCCGACTGGAATGGAAAGCATTAAATACTATTGAAGGACTACTATTCAAAATATCCCCAAATCTTCGAGTTGCCTGATATTTAATCTTCATCATCAATATCGAGATGCAAAGCTGCTCTCTCTTGACAGGGAAGTCCCAGAGTGCTTAGGTCAGACGACGGAACTCAGTATAACCCTAAAGAATTCAAGAAGTTTGCCACAAAATATGGCTTTACACACATCACTAACAGTCCCAAACACGTCCAGAGTAATGGTCTAGTGGAAGCAGTGGTGAAAACTGTTAAAAAAATTATTTAAAAATCAGAAGATCCATACCTGGTGTCAATTTCATTTCGTAACACCCCACTATCATTTCTTAAGTACAGTCCAGTTAAACTTCTGACGGGTAGATTACTGAGGGATATATTGTCTGTTACACAAAAAAAACTTACAACCATTCACAGGGGATAGAGAAGAGACTGAGGCAATGCAAAGAGAAGCAAAACTCTGTCAGTAGACAAATTTCGACAGACATCATCGAATGTGCATGAGTACTTCATTCCAAACACACGAGAAGGTATAAATCACAGACTTGCAGACACACGGAGTAATAATATCAAAAGTAGATACCTCGAAGACCTACTTGGTCTTGTAAGGTGGCCGAATAATCCTGCGAAAAAAGAATTACTTGTAAGTTATTAGAAAGACAGTTCAAGAGAAGACTGAGAACAGGAAGGAGCTCAGCAAGATAGATGTCAAGGAAAATCCACCTGATATTACAACAGATGTTCAGAATACAGGATACGAAAGTAATCAGGTCGACCAGCAGACGAAAGTACAAGAATGGTGTGAAGAAGTTGGTGTAAAACAGGACGTGGAACAAATGGCACATCTGAGAGAGGAAGAAGACGAGTGCAATAGGTGATCGAGAGTTTAAGCACAAGACTTCAAAGGAGAGAAAACTCCAGTGAGGATTAGGTGTGGAAGGAAAGTGAAACCAAAACAGAGACAAAATTTGAAAAGACAAATTGACTGAATTAATATTAACACATTATTCATGCACATTATTTCAAGGGAGGTAAGATATTTGTAACAGAATTAATGTTCATTGTTTAGGTTATATGAATTTGTCAAAGAGGGGAATGTGTGTTGCATGTATGGGTAAGGTTGGCAATAGGAGAGAATGGATTTTAGTAGTGGTCTTAGCATTACCTCTATGGCCGTGGTTGTTAGGATATGTATAAGTGTTACGGTTTCTATGATTTTGTAGTTGGTACCGATGAAATAAAGAATGAAAAATAATAATAAATGGAACAGGCGAGTTAACGCTCATTACAAATAGCTGTCAATTTTTAAGCGTTTGTTTCAGTTATGATATTTATTATGCTATATGTCAAATTTATAATTTAAAGAACAAGTGTTTTCTCATATATAAAATATTTTCTTAAATTTTGGGAAATCATAAATTTACATAAGCATCTTACCTTGTCAAATGTATGTTTATATTTATTAACAGATTATAATATTATACTGTACGTGAATCGTTTCTTGTTAAATGACAGCAAATTTTGTCGCTTGAACAACACACTCAAAACCGTCATTTTAACAAACACAGTAGCTTTATTTGGTTTGATAACATTTGTATATAATAACAGCTTTAACAATTTTACTTTGTTAGTTGATTTGGAACTGCATCCCATCTTAGCATATGCCTAGTGATTAAATATATTTTATTTTTTTGTAGTTGAGAAAATTATTCCTAGGAATTTAAAGAAATCTTAGCAATATGTTACAACAAGTCTGGCGGAAATTCATCTACTATATCCAAGATTATACGTTCAAAAATAAATTTAAATAAATTTTACTGATGTTTTTAAAATATTTGGCACTCTAAAAAGAAAATTTTAGGTTTAATTGGTCAATATATTTCCAGATACGATGTGTTATTTATGTTGTAAGTAAATTAATTCACGCAGTATTTTATATTAACACGTATAAAAATGTCGTAGAACAGAAATCTGTTTTGTTGCAATCATTTATTGTTACACATAATTTAAACTTGGTCCTGAAATAACATTCGTTCTATAAAACACAGAAGATAATTTATTTTAAGATGTTCATGCATAGATCGTACGAAAAGGAGCGCAATAGCAGAGCGGTAATATGCATGTCGTCGAGGGAACTAATGTGCTATCTGAGCCAGGTACAGCACCACAGCGGTATTGCCGTACATTCTGGCTATTTCCTTTGCTGTATAACCGCTGAAGTTAGTAAGATTCGTGTCTGCCCCGGCGCGCACAAGCATCTGTACTATGTCCAGAGATCCTCCCTTAGCCGCCACCAGGAGCAGTAGTTCCCCATTGATATTCATCGAGTTTGCGTCGGCCCCGCAGTGAAGCAGCAGCTTCACCAACTGAGTGTTGTCACTTTCAACTGCAGCATGTAGCATGGTGAAGTTGTTCCGCCCAGCTATATCCACTGGCAAGCCGTGACACAAGAGCAGCTTCACCAGATCTTGGTAATCTCTTTTGACGACTTCGTAAAGAGGACTAGTGTAATAACCCGTTATATTCTGTAGCTGCATGGAGGCTGGACTATAGTGTTCAAGTACTGTTGCTAGTCCCGTCCTCAGAGCCTCCCAGTCTTGATCTTCTATGTATTTCTCCACCTATAACACGAGATACACCTTTAACACATGGTGTTCGGCCAATGTTTTGACAATTTAATTAAACCTTTAAGGGTTACATTTACGAATCTTTATGAAGTTTGGGAAACAACTCAATGAATGTAAACGTTTAATGGGTTTTCACTATTTCAAACACCACTACTGGAACATAGTCACTTTTTATTTTTTTAGAGGTTTCATACTTTACCATGGTAGTTTACGGCGACAAAAATCTGTAGTAAATTCTGGGCGTAATTTATTCTGGTTGCCAAATTCAGTGTAGAGTTTCAGGTTTACACCTATCATCTAAGAACAGAACAATAATTTTGTATTTCATCCGCTTACAGTAATCAGTTATATTATTTTTGAGTCGGACTAGTAGGTTTCATCTTAAGTGATGTTGATGTTATTTTTTGTGAAGATGAAGGTGGACAAAACGGGAATATTCACCATAATGTTAACGCAGGAAATTTATGTTGATGATTATTAAAAAATAACTCCCCGAGACAGCTGAATTCCTTTACCTTTATGATTACATAATATAATGATATGGTTGCTGCTAAAAGTGGCAAAAGCGAGTAAATGCATATAGACTAGCCGACAAGTTTGGTAAAACTGCAACAGAAGAATATATGAAGATGCATCCAATTGCACTGTAAGCAAATCAGGCAAATAGAAAATAAAAGAATCGGCTTTTGTTATTAATAATAAAGTCATCAGCTAACAAATTATTGAACTAAATACAATTTGAATTTCATTAATTAAAATAGAAACTAATAAATGTAGTCATAATTAATTAATACAGCTTATATTTCGAAACTAAACGTTTATTAAATCATTAGATCATGAAACATTAATCATTGTAAATATAAACGTATATGTATGTCTATATACACCCACTGCAAGCTGCTCGACCAATCAGGAAGCAGATGCACTGTCATTAGCTGAACTAGAATTATACTTGGGAGGACCTTTATTTCCAAGAGGTCTAATCTGATCTTTTTAACAAAGACAGTGATGGGGCATTACGAGAAATTAAACTCAAGACAACCACATTATTTACAGGACCGACAGGCAAGACCAGCAGGGAGGAGGCACAGCAATATGCATCAAGAAATGACTCATTCACACACCAATCGGCACAACAGGTGAATCAACAACTATCCTACCCCAACCCAGATGGGAGACATATTAATAATATTACTATACAGCCCACGCAAGGATTTTAACATAGAAGAGCACCTTCAAAACATTATGAAAACTGCCAGCAATTTCACCATAGTAGGAAACCTAAACTAAAGAAACAGAGCATGGAGCTGCAAGACGAATAACACAAAATGGAAAAAAACTTGAAAACCTCACCCAAAGCCAACAGATTACAATAGTATCTCTATATGAACCCCCCTCTTTACCACAAGAACCACGCCATGGCTCCATCAACACTTCACATCTTCATCACCAACCTTTTCATCTTCACAGAATTGGAAGTCAAACAGGAACTGAGCTCAGACCACTTACCAGTGCTAGCCACAATCCAACTACCAAACTGCAACACCCCTTATAACAAACCCCTACTCCAGACTGACTGGGAAAATTTCCAGAAGTTAGTCAACATCAACTACCCACTGCCAGATAAGGAGATTACAGATCTGGAAACAGAGATCAAAACAGTGGCAAACACTTTCCAATTTTATATTAAGAATGCGACAACCCCGATAAAAAACCCAAGGAAACCAGAAAACAGAAATCGCGAGACAGAAGGGCTCATCAAGAAACGAAACAAACTTCACAGAAAGTACCAAAGAACAAGAAATACGTACATCCACAACCGAATGACCAACACCAACAGGCTTATCAACGATAAAACCAGGAGACACAAACGCCAACAGTGGGAACATACAGTCAAGGAAATGGCCAAAGTCCAAAACGGGATGTGGAATCTCAACTGCAGGCTAAAAGGGAAGAAAATAAAAATGTACACTCCAGCAATTCACGGCACAACAGGCATTAAATACTCTGCCCAAGATAAGGGTAATGCAATAGTCGACTCACTCGAGCTCCAATTCGATCTTCACCACAACCTAGTACAGGACGAACAATTGACCGCAGCAAAAGCCACCATCAGAAGAGGACTAACAGTCAAAGGCACAACAAAGCCCAAACCGATCACAGCATTAAACATCTCAAAAATAATTCAAACATTACCAAATAACAAAGCACCTGGACCAGACAATATTCCAAACGAAGCACCCAAAAAACTACCACCTCAAGCCTTCGAACATCTAGCAAAAATCTATAACCACATGCTAAAGAACCAAAAAATGCCAAAATCATGGAAATAAGCTAAAATTGTCACACTACCAAAGCCGGGCAAAAACTCGCTTTTTCCACAAAACAGACGACCAATAAGCCTTTTAAACATAATGGCAAAAGTATTCGAAGAAATTATCCACGACATACTCCATATCCACGTTAAGAAACTTAAGCTTATACCAGATTTCCAGATAGGATTCAGGCAGAAGCATTCGACAAACCATGCAGCCACAAGAGTCGCGAAACACATCCTAGATGGATACAACAGGACGAAAAAAAAAACAGCCGCCATCTTTATGGACAAAGAAAAAGCATTCAACAAAGTACACCACTCATTCCTGGTAGCCAAACTCATAGAAGCAAAACACCCGGACTTCTATTGGAAGATGATAAAATAACTCCTTCAGGACAGAAGTTTTTTTGTTACACTCTACGGAAAAAGATCATCAACAAGAAGAATTGAAGCAGGTGTTCCACAAGGCTCAGTACTGTCACCTTTATTGTACGCACTTTACACACGGGATATCCCTACCTCATCAGTGGCAGAAATCACCCTCTATGCTGATGACATGGGCACAATGCACCTGCAACAAAAGCCTACTATTCGCAAAACTAAAACTCAAGTACTATTTAAACAAATTAGAAGCTTACTAGAACAAATGGGCCATCAAAGTTAACTCTGCGTAGAGTGCCCTTCTCTAATGCGCGAAGAGGGCATCCAACAACAAGGAAGTATGCCTAGGAAACATAACAATCCCGACAGTCCAACACACTAATACCTGGATATCCTATTCGACAAGAAACTTACACGGGAAGATCACATCACCAAACAAGAAATGCAGCAAATGGCAAATTTATCCAATCTTACCCACTGCTCAAATCCAACTCACTTGCCTTGAAAACAAAAACAATGCTCTTTAACGCCACCATAAGGTCTGAAATGCTATACGGCTGTGAGGTGTGGGGAATGGTGGATGACCACATAAAAAAGTCCCTACGAATCATCCAGAATAAAATTCTCAGAAGCATTACACATTCCAACGGACGAACAAGAACAGAAGACCTCCACCACAAAACCAAGATGAACTACATCAACGAGACCATCACCACAGCGAACCGGAAATTATACGAGTAGATCAAGACCTATAAGAACCCAGCCATTCGACAGTTAGGAAGACCTGGTCCAAGAGGAAAATCTCTTCAACTTTACAACAAGGACTCCCCCAGAAAGGAAGCCCAAGTAGAGGAATGCCTGGCAGGGCCAGTGCCGGTGGTGAGTATCACCCTCGAGCGCCACGCTAGCCGGAGGGGCCTGCCAGGAACCATGGAAAAAGGTAACAAATCTGGGGAAACGGGGTGCACAGCTGACTCAAACAAACCAACTTAAACCAAATTAAATTAGCAGGCACACAATAACTAACTAATCTCCACACTCAAAAATCAAGTGCATACATCACACACCTCACACACAACAGCAACTCTCACACTATCTTGCTGCTGCTGCTGCAGCACTCATAAGTAAAACCATAAGTTGAAAATTATTTTTAAAAAAATTACAAAACAAAAAACAACAAAAAACACAATTGCTGTTTGGGGTAATACGTCAATTTGTGTGGCTGCACCCAGTAGGCACACAAAGCCACTTTAAAAGCCAGCAGTCTCGCCCCGTCTAGGCTCATTCTTACCTAGGTGGAGGTACGACTAGTGATTAAAAAGTCCAATGTACATATCAACTTACACATTAACTAGGGCAGGGCAACTCTCAATATGTTCTTGCATGCTATTCATCTCATTTTCTGAAATATTTAATTCTAACCTAATCTATATTCAACGCAACTTGTAAATGTATAATCTGGTATTCTATGTATAGCTATGCGGGGTCACCTTGGAGTGGAGGAGCGTGTAATAACTCGAAACACATGTGTGAAAACAGTGCAAATAACACGAACCAGATGAACATTTTGTGTACTTTTGTAAATAAGTTGAAGTATTTCTTCTCATGTAAATTGTCTATGGAGGTTGTTTGTGTTTTTCTAAAAAGAAGGGGATGTAGAAAGTTATAAGAAATAAGTTATGAGAAAAAATACAATTTCTTTTCTTTCTTTCATTTTGGCTGTTGAAGACTTGTTCTTTTTGTGTTTACATGATACGCAACGATTCTAATTGTTTTCTAATTCGTCGGGTAGACGGATTTCAACATTTGGCGACCGCGACAGGACACTCGTAGCGTATCATGAATTTAAAAACTGCGGTGAAGAAACGAGCGGTACTGCGTTCATCATTCACCAAACTCTACAATGCCACGAGTCAAATGATATCAACGCCAGGAGCCCGAGGTGAGACCGACCTGATTACTATTAAAATTAACCAAGATTTTTTGCAGGGAAAAGTTTCAGAACTGTCAACTCTTGACGAGAGTATACTTAATTTAAGTTTAGCCGATGGGAAAAATGAGCTTGAATTAGAAGTGGAAGTAGAAGAGGCAGACTCGTATAAAACAAAATATGCCCGGTTGGGTGTACAAGTTTCTGAAGTGATGCTTGAGGTAGTTGATAGTGGTGACTTGGATGAAACGAGTAAGGGCAATAGTGTGCCACTTAAAGGGAAGTACAAACTACCTACAATAGAACTTAAGAATTATGGAGGGGAATTAACCGAATGGTTAGGATTCTGGAGTCAGTTTTCTAAAATACATGACGACGATGATATGGACGACTCCGATAAATTTCAGTACCTAATTCTGTCCACTTTACCTGGATCTAGAGCTCGAGAAGTTATTGACAATTTCCCACCAACTGCTGAAAATTTTGAGAAAGCAGTGGAATGTTTAAAGTCTCGATTTGGGCGGGAAGAAATGTTGGTTGAAGTATATGTACGTGAGCTTCTAAACCTCACCACACATAATTTAGCAGATAGTTTGCAGCTGTCCTTCCTGTATGACCAGTTGGAAACTAAACTAAGGGCACTTGAAACTTTAGGTGTCAAGTCGGACAAGTACACAGCCATACTTTTTCCTCTAGTAGAGTCATGTTTGACTGAAGATTTACTGCGTGCATGGCAACGAAGTGGTGTAAGACAAAAGGGAGATAATAAATGAATGAACTTAATGGAATTCCTTAGGAATGAAGTTGAACAAGGAGAGCGAATTAGTATAGCAGTAAGGGGATTTAGTATTAATACTAATCTGGAGAGCGAATTGAAGTTGATAAGCAATGGTGCGGCAATAGGAAATAACACTGCTACTGCTGCTGGTTTAGTGAACATGAGTAGCCCTGGGGTTATTGCATGTATTTTCTACCAGGGTGCACATTACTCTGGAGACTGTTTCAAGGCGAGACGCATGACCATGTTGCAGAAACGTAATATAATACATTGTAAGAAGTGTTGTTTCATTTGCTTACGCAGTGGTCATGTTGCGAAGAGTTGCAAAATGACATTGTAGTCTGTGGTGCTAGGCACATACCATTAATGTGTCCTAAAATTGAAGGAATTAAATCAAACCTCCCTGTGAAACACTCATCAGACAAAGTTCATGAAACATTGTCCAACCAATCATATTCGAATACTCTCTTACAAACACTTCTTGTTAGAATAAAAGGGAAAACAAGTGAACGACACATAATAATTCTTACTGACACTGGCTCACAACGATCCTACATTACCAAGGATGTTGCCGTAGAAATGGGGTATCAGTCCGTTGGTGAAGAGCAACTCAGGCATGGTTTGTTCGGTGGACAACGGTCCAATAAAGTCCTACATAACAAATTTCATGTCGTACTTGCAAGTCTCTGCAGTGACTACGTTTGCAACTTTGATGTTCTTGACCAAGATTTAATTTGCTGTTCTATGCCTTCTGCGGATGTTCGTATTTGTAAGAGTGCTGTGGAAAATGCCGGTATTAAGGTAAAAGATGACAACAGTCCTATACAGGTCTTGGTGGGAGCAGATGTGGCTGGTAAACTGTTAACTGGAGAGAGATATATCTTGGAAAATGGGTTAGTTGCCATCAATACCTATTTAGGGTGGACATTGATGGGGAACATTCCGACAGGTAAAAGCTGTTCACAAACAATGATTGTGTCGACCCTATTCGCTTCAAAGATCCCAGTCTCTACACTGTCGGAGCTTGATGTGTTGGGTATTGGTGATGCTGAAGCACAAAGGACGAAAGAAGATCGAATATCCTTTACTAAGGAACATTTCGAAAGAAGCGTTAGAAGGAATGAAGATGGTGCTATAGAAGAAGTAAAAAACTTGAGCCCAAATGATGGACATTATTTACCACGTATACCTGTGATAAAAGACAAAGGCACAAAAAAGGTGAGACTGGTGTTTGATTCTTCTTGTAAGGTGTTCCACTGCCCCTCTCTTAACGACTGCTCTGAGGAAGGACCAAATCTGAAAGAAACCATACCTCGCCTTCTTCCTCTGTTAAGAAGAAAACCAGTTGGAATTATATCTTATATCAGAAAGGCCTTCTTACAAAATAATCTTTGTGTGAGGGATAGGAACTTTGAACGTTTCCTATGGAAAGATGAAGAACGACAAACGATCGCACTGCGACACACATGGGTGGTATTTGGTGTTACTTCTAGTCCTTTCCTATTTGGCACAGTAAATGAACACCATTTGCAAGATTGCCTGAGTGGGCGAAATTCATACACTGAAGAAGTAATTATTACGCCGAAAAAATGATTCTATGTAGATAATTGTGTTACAAGCACTGAGAGGAATGAGCTCTGTGAATTCATAGAGGATTCAACAAATAATTTTCAGGAGGCAAAATTCGAGCTCAGAGGGTGGGAGCACACAGACCCAGCCGCTGATTTTATTGAAATGACCAATATTTTAGGTATCATGTTGCGGAGCAAAGGGTTAGATACACTCTCTGTGAACTTAACCATTTTTGAAGAGTTAACACTTTTGCCTGGCAGTGTGACTAAAAGAAAGATTCTTTCAGCTGCCCATAAAATATTTGACCCAATCGGGTTTACTGTTCCTGTGACCTTGATTCCAAAACTATTAATGCAGCAACTGTGGGACGACAATTTAAGCTGGGATGCATTAGTCTCAGAAACGGTTGAAGAGAGCTTTAGGGAAGTGGACCAAATAGATTTGTTATATGAGCGGTATAGCTATACCATGGTGTATTACCAGAAGTGAAGGTAAGCTGAGCCTGCACACCTTCTGCGATGTGAGTCAGTCTGTGTATGAAGCCGTCGTCTTCCTGAGGGTTGAATCATCCACCGACATCGAGGTGCACCTGGTTGAGGCAAAAGCTAAGGTTGCTCTAACGAAAAGAACAATTCCGCGGCTTGAACTATTGGCAGCAATCATCACAACCCGATTGGCTTCAAAGTCTGCAGAAGTCTTGAGAGTCGACAAGACAAATGTACATTTTTGGAGCGATTCTATAACTGTGATAAGCTGGATACAGCGAGAGGAAAATGGGAGTGCATTTGTGTTCAACAGAGGGAAAGAGATCAGGATGCTGTCCCATAAAGATTCATGGCTACACATTGCAGGGATACTGAATCCAGCGAATTCTGCAAGTCTAAGGTGTTCATCTGAAGTGTTGCTACAATCCAAATGGTGGGAGGTTCCAGAGTGGCTTAAGAACATGCGAGAAAAAATATTCTACCTGCAAGATTTAAATTATAAAATTTAATTGATTTTTGCGTTTGCATGTCATAGTAATGTTATATGTGTTATATTGAGTTAGGGACTCAAGGTGGGAGGATGTTGAAAACAGTGCAAATAACACAAACCAGATAAACATTTTGTGTACTTTTGTAAATAAGTTGAAGTATTTCTTCTCATGTAAATTGTCTATGGAGGTTGTATACGTTTTTCTTAAAAGAAGGGGGTGTAGAAAGTTATAAGAAATAAGTTACGAGAAAAAATACAATTTCTTTTCTTTCTTTCATTTTGGCTGTTGAAGACTTGTTCTTTTTGTGTTTACATGATACGCAACGATTCTAATTGTATTCTAATTCGTCGGGTAGACGGATTTCAACACCGACACAAAAATATGACCACGCAACCCTCCCTTGTCCCCAACTTAATGTAGAAAATTTTAAAAATAAATGCAGGCGCAAAGCCGTTAACAAAATAAAATCAAGTCATTTTAGCTATTGAAATTCCCCTAGGCAGGAGGTAAAGGCCCGCGGGTCAGGTACTCCGCAGAAAACTTGCAAAAGATCCTCGGGGGAACCCAATACTGGACTTTCCTCGCGAATTCAAGCATACAAGGGCATTACTGTCTTGTACACGTCTCGTGACTATCTTAGCATAAAGATCAGACTATGGTAATGTTGCATTACTCATCATTGTCAGAACCATGGTAAAACAACAGAATATATAATGCTAACAGAAGCGATAAGGAAACCTATTTCATTGTTATTATCGTACCAGCTCTCGGGGCATACAGGAATATAAACAATACCATGGGAATTAGAGACATTGGTTATATAACTACCTGTAGTTCTTGAGATACTACAATTATTTATTTTTCAAGAAGTACTGTAATTTGTTTCTGTCTCATTTACATATTTGGAAATGAATATGAAGTTACTTACGTGTCAGTTTCCTCACAGGCAATAAATTAGGTCTTACTAACCAGCAATCTAATCAAATTTCTACGAACTGCGACATCATGACAATCCAAAGAGAAAACGAGTATGATAAAAATCACGTCTTATCACTTCCGTTACTACTTATTTATTTAGTGACTAGCAGTCCCCCGCGGCTTCGCTCGCGAGTATTATTCGTAACTGATTCTATTTACTTTAATTGAAAAACCTCTTTGTACACAAGATTGGTACTTCAGTCATCAAGTGTTAGAATGTCCAAGCGGCTAGTTGAACTAATTCTGCAGCAGGATAAGTAGCTATAGCTGTCCACGCGAAAAGCAGTCTTAAGTTTGTCCCTGCCACTAACAGCGACTTCGCCTGGGCCTTATTTATAAAACTGCCAATTTAACGTTCTGGGGTAGTTACAGACATGTAAGGTAAGTGGTTAATCGAATGAGAAACATCTGTTTACCCTGTGCACAACCATTGGTGACTGTGCCCTCAATTATATATTGTCAAAATATTCACTTTAACTTTATTAAGATTACATAGTTTCAGAGGGTAAAGGTTTCGCGGAAACGTATTTGGTGCCCCAAACCTGAGATTAGTGAGATGATATATCGTCGGTTTACTGCCAAAAGTGACAATGTCAAAATGAGATAAAATTATAGAAATGCTAGGAATATGTATATGTTGTTCACGAACAATTGCCCAAGTTTAAAGTCCATTCGTCGTTTCGTACTGTTGTGTTACAGTATAGTAACATACCAAATTTTTGTTAATATCTACAATTTAATACTGTTTTTAAACGAAATAGCATTTATGACTCAATCACTTTTGGCAGTATACCGACGATATGTCAGCTGATATTGTAGAGGAACCTAAGTGGAATGCGAATTGCAATTTAACCCCTTTTAAAGACTACATGTAAATTGCATTAATTCGATCTGCCTTGTAGTTTTTGTGTGTCAGAATTGAACGCTTGCACGCAGCTTTTAACGGAATTCGAGCCCAGAACCTCCCGAAATTTAGACCTGAATGACAAACAACTGCGTCATGTAACGTCGAAATAATTCATGAAAATAAAATTAATTGAAAAAAAAAAATCTGTGTCCTGGGCTCATAGAGGTTGTACAACACCACGTCTCAATATGTTACTGTAGTGAAACTCCTGTATAAGTTGTTTCTCGCTGCTCGTTCCTGCTTTTCGGATCGTCTGCCTTGATTATTGATCAACTAAGTTTTATTCTTAATAATTACGTTTCTTACAAATAAAAAACATACATACATATTTTTTTAAAATATTTACGTAGGGCCTAAGCATCACTCTGACGCGAACAACACCTCATTATCGCTACTGGTTAGATAGATATCGTGGGTTGATGGAAAACAAATTTTGTGCTTTTGCACCCTTTTGGGTGTCGAATTTCGAAATATTTTAAATTTACATCTTAGACATTTGTATAAGTATCCAACTTAGGTGTAAATCACATCGCTAGCCCGTTCAGTTGAATTAAAAGCGATCATTCACTAAAAAAAACACATATCACCCCCGCACAGTACTGAGAAATCGAATTTCGAAAAATCTGAAAACTGTTTTATGATAATTTCTGTAATCATCATCCTGAAGCAAAAATTAACTGTATATCTCGACGGGTTCGATAGATATCGAGGATTTATCTAAAACACGTTCAAGGTCTTTTCACCACTTAAGAGAT
>PNEQ01080865.1:6338-27451 GCA_003012365.1 Medauroidea extradentata
TATATATATATATATATATATATATATATATATATATATATATATATATATATATATATATATATATATATATATATATATATATATATACATATATATATATTTTTTTTTTTTTACATCCACCCAAGGACAGTACTTCAGGTGGGGGACGGAGAAAGTGTATGTGGGATGTTTGGTAACCAAACCAAAATAATTTGTTATGTGAAATATAACTGCTTTTCTCTCTCTCACACACACAAACTAATTACCTGCAGTCACTCAAATGGGAGGCATCCACCACTGAAATTTGAGATTTACTGAAAACAGCACTGAAGAAAACCACAATTTCTTGACAATATTTACAGTTGTTGAGATGAAAGCTTTACATAAATAGGCCCAGTAAAGAAGAAGCTGTAGAACAGTTGCAGCATTCGAAGTAAACTTTGTCAGCGTGGTTGTTTCAGTAATCAGTTTGACGTGTGTTTCAATACAGGACTTGTGAGATAGTGAGAGATTATAGTGTCAGTGCTTAACATCGACATATTTAGCGCTGGTGAGGCCCTGACATGAGGTGAGTATGGAGCGGTGCCTAAATGAAGGGGTGGAGGAAACGGGAGAGTCCCGAGAAAACCCGCTGAATAACAGCATCGTCTGGCACGATTCCCACATGGGAAAATCCAGGGACCGACCCCGCCGGGAATCGAACCTGAATCGCCTTGGTGGGAGGTGAGAGGTCTGACCCCTGGACCACCGCGGCCCCTACAGGACTTGTGAGCCCGTCACGATGCACATCAAGTGTTGGCCAGCACCTCGGAATGCTTTATCCCACCATCTGTCAGAAAACCAGCGGAGGCACTCTTCTTACTGAAATTATTGTAATTTTACTATGACACTGGACTGAATTTACATAAAAGAAAAAAATCCCTACCTGAACTAGAGTACTTAAAAGCGCTGGACCCGTAAAATTTAATTTTTTTATATTTGTGCTTAACACCGTTCAGCTTTTGCACATCAGATAACACGTCATTTTCCCAAATAAAAAAAAATTAGGCCTCATAGTTTTTGCAAAATCACTCATCAAAGTCACGAAATGGCCATTACGGTGCAGCCAAAATAAAAAAAAAGTAATTAACTAATGAGTTCAAAATTACGGGAACTAAAAGGCAGTGTATCAATGCATTTGACATGTTTGACAAAAGTTAGTTTTGAATATTTCAGTAGTAGCCGAAAGTCAAAGTTATGCAAAAATTTACACATTTTCATCAATTTTTAAAAAATACAAAAATATATCGCTTTGTGTTTACAAAAGTGTCTTGAAGTAGTTCACATCATCAAGTATCAATATAAATTATCTTGTTTCTGCAAGTTAATTATTTTTTATTATTTTGGCTACACCGCAACTGCCATTTTGTGACTTTGATAGGTGATTATACTAAAACTATGGGCCCTAATTTTTTTTTTATTCGGGGAAGTGACATGTTATCTGATGTGTAAAAGTTGAACAGCGTTTGGCATATATATAAAATTTTGAATTTTTACGGGTCCAACGTCCTTAAAACAGCAGCAGGAACTATAATAATTAGGACTTTATTCTGCATTTTCAGTATCTGCTGTGGAAACCACATTGCTTGTAAATATCAGCTGCCTGGCATTTCACTCGTCCACTGATAAAACAACACAGATTATCTTAACAGCAGACTACACGTGCAGACAACCAATATCATTCCCAATATGGAACAAACATAGGTAACTTCCACATACACAGTACAGGCTGTTTGTTCAAACGGTGAAGTACTCACTTCTAAAGACTGGCTTGTCTAGAATAATACACTATAAGGCAACTCCACTGCACACCGGGTCATTTTATAACCCGCACCACCAGCGCTGTATCGTACAGTATCTTACTGTAGCCTCCTCACACGTTAGCTGCTTCGTACGGCGTGAACTATATTAGCAGTGTTCATTGCTAGCACTAACATCACGAGTTTGTAATTACAGGTTGTATGAGAACAAAATGGGTTTCCTAAGAGGAGTGATGTCTACAAAAGTGATTATTTACCATGACCCAACTATACAATAAAATTCAAGCACAATACTTTGTTTCCGTGTAAATTACTAAAAACATTTAAAATTGCTGTTCTACTGTAGATCAGCAAACTACTCTGTACTTCAGTCATACTGCAACAAAAACTGCTGCAACACGATGGCTTACAAAATTGGGAAAGTTAACTAAAAAATTAACTGAATGAAGTTGAAGTTACTGCCTTAAAAATTTAAATAATGTAAGTTAAAAGTTAACCAGTTAGTAAGTCCCAAAATATTTGTATGGAAAAAAAAAAAAAAAAACGATACACACGTATGACCACGATACCAAGAATTAAATAGCGCTCTTCTTATGTTCCTTCGTTTACGAAAAAAAAAAAATTGTTTTCTATGATATAGAGCTACTGGTTGCGACAAATGTGACTATGACGCCACCAACTGCATCACATTCGTCTGACTCAGCTTGCATTGTATAGATAGTGCTAGGTGTCATCTGTGTAGCGTTCGGTGGATAAACCGAAAATGATATTTTCGATGTTAATATATTCTGTCTGTGTCAGACTCTGAAGTCATCCAGTCATTGTTACTTTTTGTCGATAGTCAAAGAATAAAAGTTTAAAACGAGCTAGTTTCGAAAGTAACGATTAAGTTAAAATGTTACAGGAATTTTTAATGATTAATTTTAATTATTAGTTTTTTTAATCTATAATCGCAAGTCTGCTTACAATATACTTATATTGTATTTACAGCCAGTCAGTCACTGCATCATACAACATGTGAGCTAATACTTGGATTCAACACTGTAACTTAATTCAACAAACCACATCTGATGCTAACAGCCACAATGTAACCATAGCTAACAGCACCTAGCATTGATATGCAGTGTTGTGAACTTGACGAAAGATGGTAGGAAAATGAAGACGGAGGCTGGGGTCAGTTAGGCTGTTAGTTAACTAAGAGCATAGAGGAAGCTGGAATAATAAAGAGAAGATAGGTACAGATGCACAACACAGTGATGGTACAGAGTCCATATTTAACTTGTAGACAGGAAGTTCAGAAATAACTGCGTAATAAGCACACCACGTGAATCCTGGATTAAATCTGAGATGCAAATGTGGCAACGCTGCACGGAGAACAGTCCCTTCTGCGCTCCACAGATATCTTACCTTACTGGGATTGTTCTGACCGCCATATTATGGGCGCAGGTTCAAATCCCGAACAGTCCAAACATGATTTGTTTAGTCAAAGTAACACACATACATTAATAATGCCTGGATATGGAGCACTAAGAGTGGACTTTCTCCATACAGTGTTACCACACTGAATATAAAATGTCAGCGTACATCACTTTGCCACTAACATTTTAGTTTGTAATTTAGCCCAGAACAAGCATGACGTGGTTATTATACAGCATTGTGATCCCTCTATCTATTAGGTTCATGTACTGACCATCCCTGAGTCTGTCGATATAATAACGGGCAAGCAGCCAGTGTCAGACCCTGCCCTTCATCACCTTAACTGTATTCCAACCTTGTCCTATATGTTGCCAACACTGCAATATATTCACTGTCTAACACTCAGCCGTGTCTCCACTGCTGTTGTCGTGTACGCACTATGTACGTACTTCTAAGTTATCAAGTCTGCCATTAACACTCTGAAAGTTTACAATCATGATTTTAACTGCATCACATTGGTTTCCATTTCATGATAACTGTCCCAACTCTTCCCTTCTTACCACCTAGACTCTCCTATATGGACTTGCTACGTCCAGTCTGCTCTACTTAAATGTGCCTGGATAATTGTTAATACAGTACTGTTCTGACTCATCACACTGCCTTAACAGAGGATATCATAGTTCAAGCCACGACCAAGTACTGTAACTGTTACATAAACCAGTCCACTTTCAATCATATACACACTTATTACTATCTTCACACATCTATCTCTCACTTGTTATCTCACGACACACTAATTCATTTCTAAGATGCCATTATGAATTGTGACGAATAAATTTAAACTAACCACAAAAAATATTCAAATTGTATGGTCCAGTGAGGGACAGCTAACAAACACTAAGTCTTGATGAATAGGCCCTGTTCAAACTCACGTGAAGTATTTACTGTAGGTATGCAACCCTGAGCACAGAATTGACTTCACAATAACTAAGCAAATTAAGTAAGGGTACATCCTCGTGTGACCTTGAAATGCACTTAAAATGTAGCATCTTCACCAGTCAAGCGCTGAACTAGCAAGTAATATTCCCACTGATCCATGTTTACTATGCAACGTTAAGCTGTGACCATATAATTTTACTGGTGGCAAGTCCGTATAAAAATTTGGTGTGGAATTCATTCTGACTTTCACACACATCTGGTTAGTACACTCTAAAGTACGGCAGTCTAAAAAGGTGGTTTTTAGCTATGTTGGACAGCTTCCAAACAGTGTTTTTTTTTTTTTTTTTTTTTTTAAAGAAAATGGGTCTTCATAATGATATTCAGTCCTAACCCAAAGTGTGTTTTATTTTCATACCTTGACACTACGAGGACATGTGGAATAGTTAAATAATATACAGTAATATATTCACACTGCAATGTATTTGAAGGTTGTGATAGGTGGTGACCAAGATAATTTGGAGAACTTAAGACTGATTGTTTGCACAACACTAAGAGGCACTGATTTTACAATAAAATGCTCTTCTTATAGAATTTTAAAATATTTTCTTATTAAACGAAATAGTATATTGTATTAACAGAGTTTTATATCTATATATTTAAAAACGAATTTCTGTGTGTTTATTGCATGAGCGCTCCTATACCATTTATCTGTTGGTAGGTCGGTGTGTGAACTAAATTTGCACAGCTGTACATGACTTGCTCACGCGCCTGAGAACCTAATTATTCTATTATGCACCAGATGGACAAACAATAAAAATATGTGTCACCAAATGCACTTCAATAAACCTATTTAAATGTAAATATTTCCTTCCTTTATTTATTTATTTTAAATAGACACCGGCTGATCCCGTAAGTGAGCAAAGAGCTCATGGGATGTGGGTATTGTGATATAATAAATTAATTTACATTGCACGACTCAACACTTAATAACTAAACATATAAATAGATGTAAACAAATACAGGATTTACATAAATTGTTTAGCTTAATACATCACCAAGTTATGTACAAGTACACAATTTGCATGAATTGTTTAACTTTGTACATTGTAAGGTTCAATACAGAAGAAAGAAAGAAAAACTATTTGCACAGTTACTAAAATACTAAATTTTAAAATGATGTTCCTGATGGCAAGAAATTCCTGCATTAGTTTAGACAGTGATGAGTTTCTAGAAATAACATTTTGTATAAAAAAAGAATATGACAGACGACAAAGAGAGCTATTTCGGTTTCTGTGGCATCGCAATACATGCCAAGTATTTGTACAAAACATATTACAGTATTAAATTGAAAACAATGTGAACTAAGTAACGGGCATAAAATTGTACAAAATAGCTAACTACAGATATATCCAAGCAGCATTATTTAAAAAACATTGAAACTTTAACTAATTACATCAAAGTATTACATAAAATGAGAACACCAATGATTCCTGGAAAAAAATTAATGTAACACACGAATTTAAGGACCTCCCTAGACAAACTGCGCTTATGTGTGTGAGGCAGAGAATCAATGGAGGGGTAAGGACCTCCCTAGATAAACTGCGCTTATGTGTGTGAGGCAGAGAATCAATGGAGGGGTAAGGGCGCAGCTGACCAGCGCATGTATGTATTATCCTCTCTCCGCATAAGCCACTCAGCGTGCAGTTCTTTACTATTAGCCCTGTTCCAACGGGACTTTGTAAGTCATGAACCAATTATTTCATTTGTCGGCAGCGTAGTTCAAGCTTCTAACACTCATTTCTATTGTGGTTTTTGAATCTGCTTGTTATTTTTCCAGATACTACAGTCTGACAAAGCTATTTTTTGGCAGTTGAGGCCGAAAATGGCATTTCTAATAAATATGCCGAATTTTTAAAACTATAGCAACACTAAAGAAGTTCGTAGGCTTTCACGGCCATTGTCTACAGGATCTAAGTTTTTGGGCTGTAGCCGCATCAATGTCACATTTCTTCCCGACGTTTCAGACAGCATTGGAGTTTCCATCTTCAAGGGTGAAGTTTCTAGTCGTAGTAACTATTTCCTTCTGAGCCTCTGCGAAGTCCTTCTGCTCTTGTGGGAAAGTATACATTGGACAAACTGGAAGGAGAATCATCATAAGGGTTAAAGAACATATCAGAGATTACAAACAGAAAAATCCTCAGTCAGCCATAGCAGAACACTTAGTTGAATTAAAACACAGTGTTGAATTTGACAAATATAACACCATTGTCAACATCTCTAGTTATAAGAAGAGATACATCCGAGAGGCGATTGAAATTGCGAAGCACCCATCCGACATCAACAGGGAAAATGGATACAAATTAAGCAATAGTTGGGCACCACTTTTCCATAATCAAAAAACTCAGCTGGACCAAATGAACACAACAAGCCACTCCACGATTGGCCAATCAGGAGCGAAGTCGACAGGGATTGGCCGAACACCTCAGCCAATCACAGCCAAGGAGGTCGTGGATTGGCTGACAGCCTTAGCCAACCAGAGAACACCCGGGTACAGCCTACAGTATATAAAGGCAGAAGGACTTTGCAGAGACTCAGGAGGAAATAGTTACTGCGACTAGAAACTTCACCCTTGAAGATGCAAGCTGCAATGCTGTCCAAAACGTCGGGAAGAAATGTGACATTGACGCGGCTACAGTCCAGAAGCCTAGACCCTATAGCAACATTGTTAAAAGTGTGTGTTTTTTTTTCAAAGATATACAAATACAACTTGTGTGTAAATTTTTGATAGGTGTTGTGAATGTGTATCATCCCCATCTTCCTTCCTATTTTTTCCTTTTCATGCAAATGAAGACTGAAAACTGCGGAACTGGGCAGAGCATAAGCCTCAACTGACGTGAAGAAAATGATAATCATTACAATTTTTAATGTCTTCTGTACATAGTACTATACATAGCCTAATTGTAATTATTTTATTGTGTTTTACATTGTAAAAATTACCTTTCCCACATCTTTGTACAAAATTGCACTAGAAAGAAGATCCAATGGATTCAATAAACTAAACGTGTGTTAAATAGTTCTGTCAGAAAAAGAATAGTTTTACCGACGCTAGCATATTTTAAAGGCAAGTAGGGAAACTCCTTAAGTCTGAAAGTAAGAACAAAACTTCACAATTTTTTTACTTGTACTTTAATTGCTAATATTTAACTAACATTATTTTTCTTACCAGAAACCAGTACTGATCAAGTTCAGGGAACGTGCCAATTTGGATTCGTGTTCATGGATAGAATTGGAACTGAATGAATAATGATGTAAAGTAAAGTTATTGAGGTAAAATTACATTGTGTCTTGCCTTTCTTTTATAAAGCGTTATTGTGGTACTGTCACAGCGAATGTGGTTGTGCGTACAGTCAAAACAATTTGAGACGTTGACAAATATGTTTTCAAGCAAAGTACGTGTCAAAATGTATTATTTGAAACTTTTACTGCAAACTAACAAAGAATGGATGATATTAATTTTACTATTTAATCCTGGTTATTGGTATTGAAGAGTAAAATAAAACCAATTTGTTCGTTATATCAGTGAAATACCAAAAGTTGGTAAAATATAGAGAACTTTTATGACAATGTACCGTTGAAAATGTGTTTTTGAAAAATTATTGTAAATAAAAAAGAGCGGTTGGGTTTAATTTTACTATTTGATTGCAGTATATTGGTATATAATAGTAAAATAAATCCTTTATCTACTTCCATTTACTTTCTGGCAGCAAGATAAAATTTCTGCTTTTTTTTGTGACCCACCCAAAAACCCCCTTAGGCTACTTCCAAAAAAAGAATGGTTGGATTTAATTTCAAAATTTGATAGGTAGGCCGACCAGTAAGTTCGTATCGAACAGCAATGTAAAACCTGCCTGCTCTCTTTGTACTTTGTGATAGGCTACCAAAATTGAGTAAGATAGGGCCTATAGTTGAGGAGTTTTCATGTGAAGTAGGCTACATTCAAGAAGTATCAAGTGTGGATTGATTATGTTATTATTTGATACCGCTATTTGGTATTGGATGGTAAAATTATACCACACCGCTCCTATATTACTATGCGTTACCACACTGAAATATGACATTACTCGCACCCAAAAAAGCCAACATTCACGCATATTTGCTGTTGATGTCTTGAGAGAAGACAGAGGCTGACGTCATACATCCTTTGCTTAGGCTATACCATCAGTACTTGGATGTAAAACATTCCCAAAACCATCCTTAGTTTTCCAATCCCCTTTCGTCATCAACTTCTCCAAAAGTAAATTCCACTCCCTCACAGACCACCTAAACACAGTCAGTCTACCCTGCTGCGTTCTGCTCCTCAATATCAGAATCTTCTCACTTCCCTCTTCTGCTTTACTTTGCCATAGTTAACAGGCAGCCCACCTTCTTCCCTCTGTATTTACCACTTCTATCTTCTTTCAATGAGACCCAACCCTAAAATCACTGATTGTTGAAAAGTTCAGTTCGTCCTCACCAGCCTGCCCTCTGCTAAATGTATCTTTCACCTACATTGCTGCCCATCTCTGTACCTTCTTCAGCTCCCGTACCACCAATTCCACATACGGATCCCCCCACTCCGCTGCTGCGCACTCCAACATTGATGACACACCTTTTCCTTCACTGCCTGGGAATTGTACATGACAGTAGCTGGTAGATGAAACATTTGCTAAAATATAACGCAAAGTAATACACAGATATAAATTATAAAGCTCTCTTATGAAAATTCTGGTCTACTTGAGTCTAAATAGGGCCCCCAGTCGCACTGAAAAACACCTGCAATTTCGAGAGAAAGGAATACTGAGTCGAACACAAATACTTAACAGCTACTATACGTCGTACAACACTGGCACTTAATGCTATAGAAGCCAATACAAGACTACTTTATCTACCCATTGATCACATCTGTCAAAGTTAAATCCACACTCAATTCACTCTGAGCCAACATTTCCTAGCTTCTTCGCTATGGTACATATATGCGCTTACGTCATCGACGCCCACGAAAACATCAAGACGCATGAATAACAACCAAAACAATGTTGCATTCCACTGCAAAACATGACACGAACAGTTTATTTTTTGCTGCTACAGAATCTTTAACACAAAACATTTCACTAAAAATGCACAACTCTCTAATAGCAAGAACAAATGTAATGAATTTCATTGCCAAAAATATTACGAAAAAGGACTAACCCTTGAAATATTACAATTCGACTGACACACTTCCTTGTAGGCTCTGCTCTGATGCTACCACAATTTGGTTAAACAACGATGCGTGTATTTTTTTTTTCAAACCAGTGTGACACAGAGTAATTTCATCATTGTGCAAACGAGAGAAACCATAATGTTAGAAACTAAGCATTTTAAATACATATAGAAAACGTAAATTTCGTACAATATAAAATACACCTTATAATACAACACTGAACATAATAATGGCGCTACAACAAATTCAATAACCAAAGTTACTACAATACGTGAACATAACAAAGCCACGTCATAAAATAATAATACTAGCTCAAGCTGGAAACATGATAGACCTAATTTGTGGTAGGATAACAAGAAAATTTATTGAATTTTATTCATAAGAAGTTGAATAAGCAAATTTCGTCCCGTATTTCCATCTTGCGTAGGGTCGGGGCACGGCCGTGGGTCGGGGAAATCGAATTTGGATGTACGATATCACGTCAAGCAGGTTTAGTTTAATTTATTGCATCTTTAGATCTTTTTTGTGTATATTTTTGCACAAAGATATCTGACAAGTCATATTTACCTCAACCCACGCGTTCACAATATACAACCAAATAAATAAATGAAATTACATATACATTTATTTACTTTTGAATTATTTATAAGAAAAAAAGACTTCCACGCGCACTGGCTCACATTAATGAGGAAGTACATTGGCAATGGCAATATAATTTAAAAGCTGACAGTAATAGAGCGGTGTATTAAAATTTGTGGACAACACTTCATTTTAATTTTCCACTGAAAGTTAAGTCATTACTGATTCTGATATTTATTTTAAAAATAATGTAATAATCAATACTGTAAAAAAAAATGTCAAACCAGAAATGTCATTTCCCGGCTTTTTTTTTTTTTTGTAAATTTTGGCAATCCAGTGTGTTTACATTTTTGCTGCCTCTCCGGCCTCACCATGTTTGTGGAGGTCATGTGTTGGTGGAGTGATAACAATTGTTAGTAATGCGTGAAATGGCCAGTAATGACTTTACTTGGAGTGCGACTGCAGGAAGACTCGTTATAAATACGCTATCGCACCCACTCGAATATGCGAAAGTTCTCATTCAGGTAATTTGACAATAGTAATAATGGTGCGGCTGCGGGTCAATAAACGACGAAGGCCTATTTATACCATGACAACATATTTTTACTATATATTTATTTACCTTCATCAGCATCCAGTAGTGTCCAGTACAATGAAGAGAAATGTTAGAAAAACTAAACTAGTGCGGTTTACAAGGAAAAGGCAAAAGATCAGGGAAGTCTATAGTTGGGCAGGGCGCGAGGCATTCGAGTATAAGTACCTAGGAGTTGTTCTGCATGAAAATCTTGGGTGAAAAAGTCAAGTTCAGAGAGTGGTCGCAAAGGGTAGGAAAGTTCTAGGAATGATGGGTAGGATATTAAGGGGAACCAACTCAGTGGTGAAGGAGAAGGCATACAACACTATGGTCCGGCCTGTTCTTGAGTACCGGTACACTGCAGCTGAGTGGGACCCTCCATGTTGAGGTGGAGGAACTAGAGAAGATGCAGAGAAGGGCAGCCAGATGGGTGAAGGGTAAGTGGAGAAGGCGAGGGCAGGATGGAGAGGATGAAAGTAGTTTCAGGCCATCAGTGATAATGAGGGATATGGGATGGAACTCACTGAAGGATAGGAGGAGGGTGGAAAGACTGGTTAGGATGTATAAGATAGCGGAACGGGACGGAGTGCACTAGCTGAACATCTAGATAAGGGTGGATATAGGGGTAGAGGCAACAACAGTAAAAAGATACAGCAGGTCTGGCGGAGGACGGGACAGGGACTACAGTCAATGCTGGTTAGGACGGTCAGGGAGTGGAATTTGTTGCGGGAGGATGTGGTGTCGTTGAGGGGTGTGGGACAGTTTAGGAGGGCTTTGGAGAGGATGTTGTAGGGGTGTTGGATGCTTGCCACCGGGCGTTTGCCCAATAGCAAGAATTATTATTATTATTAAACTAGAACTTGTATTCAAATCAGTTGTGTTTTTATTACCATAACTTGTCCAATACCTTCGGACGAAAATTTACAAAAAATGTATGATGAATGCAATAAACTATATTATAGGCTTCTTCAAATTTCAGTGAAACGTAAATATATATTATTTATATATCAATCACCAGAGATCATATGAGCAAGGACTCGTCTTAGAGACGCTGTATACGTGGCGTTATAGGTAGTACAGGCATGTGAATATATATGAACATATTTGGGTACACATCGGTCACTGGACTGAAGTTAGCTCTATCCGGCCCCGAGACGGCACGCTGTTCGGAACAAGAAAGGCATATGTTAGGGAAAGAACTGACACAGAAAATAAAAGAGGCGAAAAGCTCGTATATGGATAAGATGATGGATGAAGGGCAAAAAGGTAGTTGGGATAAGCTATTTAAGTATGTAAGAAAGGTAAGTGAACAGAAAATACCAACATTAAGAAGGGAAGGGGTACCAGAATCCGTAACTGATGAGGAGAAAGCAGAGGGTTGCAGGAGCAGTACCTAACTGTGTTTGAGACAAGCAAAGAAGGTAGGTGGGAAAGTAGGGAAATTATTAGTTTTTACAATGATAGATCTAAGATAGAGATGGGGGCACTGAGAAAGGTACTGGGGTGACTCAATGATAGAAAAGCAGAGGGACCAGATGGTATTGGAAATGTAATGTTAAATATGGGGGAAGGTGAGGTGTGCAGATACCTACAGGTACTTTTTAGCAAATCACTAGAACTTGGTAAGTTGTCAGCAGAATGGAAGACTGCAATAGTGGTTCCCATCTACAAGGGGGGAGGAGAGAAGATGAACCCAGCCAGTTACAGACCAGTGAGCCTAACATCTAATGTTGGAAAAGTTATGGAGAGACTGGTGAGTGAATATATTGTGAGGGTAATGGAGGAGAACGGGAGTATGGACGATAGACAACATGGATTCAGAAAGGGGTTCTCATGTGAGACGCAGTTGGCAGGATTGATGGAAGATATAGGGGAGGCTATGGATGGGAGGAAACAGGTAGATGCGTGTTTCGTGGATTTTGGAAAGGCGTTCGACAAGGTGCCACACGTAAAGTTAATGATAAAACTGTATGAGTTGTTGGAGGATAAGATGGTGGTAGACTGGGTGGGAGAGTATCTGAGAGGAAGAACCCAGAGAGTGAGATACACACTCTCAGAGGAAGGAAGGGTAACATCAGGGGTTCCACAGGGTAGTGTTCTAGGACCCCTCCTCTTTTTAATTATGATGGGGGATTTGGGGACAAACATGAATTGTAGGGTTCGTCTTTTTGTAGACGACTGTGTATTGTACAAGATTATTGGAGAGGAAGGGGGTCTGCAGGAGCACATAAACAAATTGGAACAGTGGACGAAGGAAAATGAGATGAAAATTAACGTAAATAAAACTAAAATTTCGAGATTTACACAGAAAAGAGAGGTAGTCAGAGAGACATATAGATGGGGAGGACAGGAGATTGGAGAGGCGAACAGATATAAATATTTGCGAGTTATTCTTCAGGACGACTTAAGATGAGGCGAGCAAGTGAAGAGTGTTACAAGTGAAGGCAGAAGAGCGCTGGCTCTGCTTAGAAGGGTGTTAAGGGGCACAGACAAGAAAGTGAAAGAAAAGAGATACAAAACAATGGTGAGGCCCATCTTGGAGTATGCGGCAGCGGTCTGGGACCCGTACGTGGGAAGGGAAGTGGTAGAGCTGGAAAAGGTGCAGAGAAGGGTGGCTAGGTGGGCCACAAATAAGTGGAGGACACAGGGGGAGAGAGAGGAGGATTTCAGACCATCAGTAATGGTGAGAGGACTGGGGTGGGGCACACTGCAGGAGAGGAGGAGAGTGGAACGGCTGGTAAGGATGTTTAAGGTGGTGAGGTGGGTGGGCACACAACTGGGTGACAAGATACAGAAAGGTATATTCAGGGGAAGGGGTGATCGTGAGTGGAAGATACAGAGGGTGAGGAAGAGGATAGAGAGAGTAAAAAACACTATAATGGTGAGAACGGTGAAGGGTTGGAATGAATTGACGAGGGATGTGGTTGAGGTGACGGGCGCGAGGGAGTTTTGGAAAAAGTTGATGGGGTCGGAAAATTGAGAAGAGGTAGGTTAAGCAAATCTTTGCCACAGGGCTGAGGCCCAATTGCAAAAAGAAAAATTTAATTTAAAAAAAAAACTTAATAATATTAATGGTAAATATCTAGAATCACTACTCATTGCATACCGGCCAAACTATTAACCTAACCTAACAAAAAAATGTTTATGTAGGCGTACTTAGAACATCATTAGAAACATTTTTCATTGATAAACTATATATCTAAAATGAAAATAATATTCTATAATGTAAGCCTATATGTTAGGAACTTGTAAGCAATCTTTTATCTGTAATTTGTTGTGTTTATCCAATTGTAAACAACCCCAGAAACCCAATTACCAACTGACTAAAAATTCCCTATCCTTCCCCAACAACCCGCCCTAAATTTACTTGTACAGTTTCTGTATGCGAGCATAGTGATCTTTGAAACATTCTGTAAATAAAATAAATAGATTTAAAAAAAACCAGTTTGGCCGGTAAGCGATGGAGTAGTGATTCTCTAGATATTTATCCCCCCCTTCCCGCCACCGTCACCAACTCCTCTGAAAGCAAATTTCACTCTCACGCTGACCTTTCGTTGAAAAGTGTGGCTCGAATATGGAAAAATAAATTACTTTATTTACATGTTGAGGTTAATTATGCATACATACATTCTTATGCATCTTTACTACATAACAATTTTTTTTTTTGGATGGTGACATACCATGGAAGTCATTCCACATACCTCTGTCCAACGTAGCTAATATAGACAGTTTCAGACTTCCGTACTTCAAGATGTATTAACGGGAGGTATGTGAAATCCAAATAGATAATTACACTGAACTGCGCTACTGACTTTCTACCACTGAAATTATATGACCACTGTGTTCAGTCCCATAGTAAAAAATGGATCAGTGGGAATGTTGCACTTTAGTTCGGCTCTTGACTCGTGGCACCGTGGTATGCTCACTGCAAGGTCGCTCTTATAGCTGCGTCACTTGCGAGCCTCTAACACATTGGTAGGCGGTGCACTTAAGAGAGTGTGTGCGAGGCAGATAAATAAATGCTACAAACACCATTTTTAATATACACGCTTTTGGAAGTCTATATAGAAAAAGAAAACCTTAAAGGAACAACCCTAAGTAATGATATTTGCGAACTTTTTATGAGCCAACATTTACCCAGAATGATTCATTTGTTGAGGGTACAGTATGAAAAGGTAAGATGTCAAGCAAACAACTGTAATACTCAATCGTCAATAATATCTGAACTAATCATAATTGGTGGTAGTTTTTGTCGCGTAGATATCCTATATTATCAGTGGAGGTCTAGTTATACATCACTAAGTGAATGTATGCTTTGCTTTCAATAAAAAATATGGTTATTGGAAAGATGAGGGTTTGAAACCACAACATTTAAGAAATGGAAAGCAACATTTTTATAATTTTTAGTATGGTAATATCCAGGTCTCTATAGTAACAGAATCTTAAATATTCTTGCATTTTGATTTGAAAGGTTATTTTACTATCCACAAATCTCTCCATTAATATATTTATTCAACAAAAATGTCCTATCTAGCTATGATGAGTAGAACAGATTTTGTCGACAACCGAATTTTCCAGTCATTCGCTCGACATCTTACCGTTCCATTCCAATCTGTTCCCTCAAAATTAATTGTACGAAATTACGACAGCAGGGATTGTTCTTCAGAAGTACATTTCTCAAGAAATATTTTTGCTATGTAGCTTTGAGAAACCTACAAATTTAAACTGATGCTTTTAGCGCTGAGTTATTTATTATCATACCCTCTTGAGGGGCTGCAGTTGAAGGGAGTCGGGAGAGGACAGCAGTAGGTGCAGACAAGGTCAGGGACATAGGGGAAACGGTTAGTAATGTGAGTCAAGGTGGCGACACTTCATGTGAGGGGAAACAACGTAGCTGGTAGGAGGTAGGGGTAGCTGTCGAGAGGAACTTGAAGACAAACGCACGAAGGCAAGGATATTGTTTAGTGGGATGCTGGTCAGGCAGGAGGTAAACTACGCGAAGGCAGTGGTGACAAGTGAGCTATATGACAGTGTGTGCAGGGACCTGGGGGCAGTGGATAGTATTTGAAAGTGTAGTAAGGGATAGAGTGCACTTGACAGAACAAGGAAAGAGGAGTTAATGGGACATGTAGGCCAGAGAGACAGTTGGTTGTTTGGAGAGTATGAGAACAGAAACAGCAATCACTGAGAGGCTGGAGTAATGACTGGAGTTCTGAAGTACAGGAGGCTGACAATTGCAATATAAGTGGCACAGACGAGAGTTGGGGCAAACAACGTAGCATTACGAGTCAGGCGAGTGCATTTAATATGATGGTCCTAGTAGACTTCAAGTTGTGACGGAGTTGAGGCCGTGACTTGCACTTGACACGTGAAGCGAGATGGCTCATTAGTTTTGAGACTGGCATTTTAAAAAAATTCTGAAGGCAATATATACCAAGAGAGCTTGACACAAGGGATATCACTGCAATTAGGAAAAATTATTATCTTTCAAACAGATATAACCTAAAAATATTGTGAACCATTTCAGAGATGTTATTTTGAGATGGAACTGAGAAATGATTTCTGAGGTAGGCCTACCATTTTCAGTTGCCTGTATCTCAGGCCAGGGATTGTTGAGAATAAAACAAAAACTGGTTTCTTGCCTTTCCCAAAGTTTTAACTTACAGTCGTTTATGTTGCAGAATTAGACGTCAATGTTTAAAGTAACAATACTTAAGGCCCTTTCACACAATCAAGTTTTGCTTCAATTTTTGTTCAGGTTTCTTGAATTTCATGTGACGCCATGCTGACGTCATAACAGCTGTCATTTTGTCTTTCAATTTATTACATGTTATGAACTTCGTCAAATATTCTCGTTTTGAACATACCAGTATTTGTTTCTTGGATCAAAATACCGGTATTTAAGAATAAAAAACATGTTTTCTTAACGTTTTTAATTCAAATAATGAATTTACTATATTAGGTATGCAATATATATATATATATATATATATATATATATATATATATATATATATATATATATATATATATATATATGAGCATTATTTATTTTAAATAATATGTACAAAAATAATGTTTTATTGGCTAAACCAAGTATTTTCGTGTTGTGCAGGGTTTGTAGATAATTATAAAACTACTACATTATTTAATTTTTCTGTTATTTGTTTATAGTTTTTCAAGTGATACCTTCAGTGCTTATTGAATCTTATTTCTTGAAGTATCATGCTATTCACTAAATTGAATTCAAGAAATATTTGATAGTGTGAAATGGCCTAAATACTTTTTCTGGAATTTTAACATACAGTAGTTTATGGTGCAGAAGTAGATGTAACAATATTCACATCTAGAGGAACATAGAATGTTATATAAACATAGGTGTGAGAATGTACAGTGTGTGGTGTAGAGGGCACAGTACGTGGCGTGCAGTACGCAGGGTTGTGTTAACTTCCTGTGTAATACTATCGCATCTATTACTGGCAGCTACATGCCACACTGAGTCCTGTTTAATTGTACGGTGAGCATTTACATTTATTTTATTTATTTATTTATTTATTTATTGCCTCCATATTTTCCAGAATATACTGGAAAGGAGTTGTCAAAAATATATACACAGGTCATAAACAAACATATAACATGAACACAAATTACAAATAAACACAACCTGGAGAGAGGTTGTCAGTGTACAGCATATTTACCAAAACATTGCAACATTGACAACATAATACAGTACAAGTGTTCTGCAGTAGCATGATGCTATGTGCTGTACGCCATGTGACTTCTACAAAAATACTTTTTTTTTAAACCTTCGTACGAATAATGCTTTTTTTTTTTTTTCTTTCTTTGAGAAATTCTTCCCGTAAGTACTGAAGTGAAATTTTGCAACGTGTTGTATGTTGGATTCATTGAAGACTATTATGGTAACCCCACTGCGTTAATTGTTGTGGACAACGCCTGAAGTTTTCATTTTTGGGGTAATGTTTAGTTTTACAGTGAGCTTTGAACAATCCTTACTATTCAGAATCCTCTTTTTGCTTTAAACTGTGAACTCATTTGTTTGTCTGTCCAATTGTAGCTGTCTCGAGGACGGCTGCAGACTTCTCTGTATACTCTCTACAGTATATGTTTGTCTGATTTGACATTTCTGTTCTGAGGAAATTGTCTGGCAACTCCATTCTGTTGGTCTTTAAACCATCTTGACTTCCTGGAAAAACTTGTTCTCTGCAATCCTGTTTCAGAGGAGTCTTCGCGTGTCCCTCACTTGACGAGAAGCATATCGTCTCTATCCGCAGCGCTCCAAACTTGAATGCAAGGTTTTCCTTGTAGTCTTTTCCTTACGGAACTTTAAGCAGTGACCACAATGTTTTATTTTTTAATAGTATGAAGTAAAGACTAGTACATGCCTCTTGCTGTGCACTTTACAAATTCAGGTAATATCTTTGGAGTTACAGCGGTCTAAACCAGTTTTTAGCCATTTGGAAAAGCTCGAAACTCATGTTTCTAACAAGTGTGCTGAATTTTTTAAACCATAGAAGTATAGTTTCTAGTGTGTGTTCTTTTCGTAGACAAACATAATATGAATAAGTTAAGTGGTTTCGCGTAAAAAAGAGTAAATGTAACACACTACAACTCTGTCCATGTGCCAGTTGAGGACTCCTCTTAAGGTGCTCTTCTCGGAAGAGAATTGTCAAAATTATGGAAAGTTACGCAGTAGAGACTACACATGGCATACATATATTGCCAGTAGCTACTACTATCGTTGATGCTGTTTGTTGTCAAGTGAGAGATGTTGAAGTTGTCATTAGTTGTATCTCACAAGGCTGTTGTTAATAAAAGTCCTTGATGTGTACTGCTGATGAAGTTTGTGTGTTCCTTTGTTATTATATAACGTGTGGTTATTGCTTGCAGTTAGGTCACGAGCCAATCCCGCCATACCCAGTGAGAACGCTCCTAGGCAGGCCAGCATTAGCCCTGCCCAACGTGTTCCAGTACGGTACGTAGCGTGGCAAGTCTCGTGTAGAGCTACCCGGCAGGAAGGTGAGGAGGTGTTGACATGTCTTGTTTCCTCCAGTGTCTCACATTAAGAAAGCAGATGGGCTCACCGGGTGTTACCGAGGTCTGGGGGCCAAGCTGTGCGCCGTCGTCGTCAGTGGTTACGTGTATCATAGGACGCTGGAGCGAGTCAGCGACCAGACGGACAGCGACAGTAGCGATGACGACGGTGAGGAGCTCTCGCCAGAAGCTAGGTTGGTGTAGTTTCTCGCACTCTTAGTAAGCCATATTGAATACTGATGGTCCAACAGCATATATGCTGGTAATGGTGAAGAGACTACGAGGATTTATAATTCACATTAGCTGCTATGTTATAAAGACTTGCAGAGAAATTATTCATTCTTTTATAATTTTGTGTAGTAGTATTTGTTTGGCAGACATTACCTGTGTTATATGCATGGTTTACAACGTACAGTGTTGACAACTTAGCAACTAATTAAAATTATCTTCATCAAATTACGGATCATTCTTTCTCGAATGCAAACCTTCATTTTTTTATACTATACGATTTTCAGCCATTCTTGATTCTTGATGCAGTTGATTTGTGTTGAATGTTGGTAAGTGTTATGATGTCTGTTATGTGCTGTGTTGTGTCGCGGTAAAGGAAGGAGAAGTTTGTGAGAGACCTACAACGTACGGCCATAGCGAGAGCAGCGGCAGTTGTTGCCAGCCAGCCATTCACTGTCATAGCAATCAGAAGTATGGCTCAGTTTGTTGGCGGAGAGAAGATATATGTGTGAGTGGTCCTTCATTCTTCATGTAGTACCGCACTGCACTCTATTGTATTATGTCTTGGCCTGGGAAGTTAACTCTCCCCTGTCATGTCATACTTTATTGCTTTTATTATTTTGTTCAAATAGAATGCTTAGTTAAATGTAATTTGTTCACTTTTTTTAATATTTTGATTTACTATAATCTCTAATTAAATTTTTTTGTTACTCAACATTCACATAGTAAATCATTATTAAATAAGGCTAGTGGACGTATAGAAGTTCATATTGAATTTTTATTTTGCAGTGTATTAACATTACTTTTGGTTGTCTGTATAGTGAAAAGTATCATTACTTATATTATTTTAACTACAGCTTTTTGCCATGTATTTTAAGACATATATATAGTTTGAAGTGTGTATTCTTTACCTAGTTTTAAATTGCATGTCGAGCAGTTGTCAAAACGAACAATAAGCAGAACTTGATGCAACACATTTCAGGAGTAATTGGGAATTACCACTACGTTTAGTATTTCAGATGTTTTCACGAAGGGGAATAAATTGTCCAGCCACATCAGCAGTTTCCCCAACCTTCCAATCATAGCCTATATGTGTCACATATCTGCAAATGATTACTGCAGTTATCTCTGGATTATCAGCACATGGTTTATCTGTGCGTGTTCAAAGTGTAGAAGATAAGTAAATGCTGAAAACTACAATTGAAATCTAAACATTTTAGAAAATCAGTATGTAACAACTACAAACAATAATGATATTTGCCAACTTCTTGAGCTAACATTTACCCAGAATGATCCATTATTTAAGCATGATTTTTTGCGCTGCAATTACTATATATACCGTATTTCAGTACCATAAGTTGTTCTTTTCAGAATAATTTAGCTATTATCAACAGTACGGTATGTACCCATGTACCACGTAGGACCCGCACCCTACATTGTCAACAGTCTCCAGTCAGTAGTTGCTAGCTAACAGGTGCAGCCTTTACCTTGACTGCCGATAATTCTAGTGTTGTGTACTTGCTGGTTGCCAGCAAACCTTAGGAAACTCCTTTTAAAATGGAGCTTAGCTCAACTCAAGTTCCTTTAAAATAAAATGAGCTAAACTCCAGTAAAAGTTCACTTAGGAGAAAGGAGCTAGCTCACGCTCAAAACTCATTTTTCGTGGAGCTCAGCTCATTTCAAGTTCCTTTCAAAGATTCTGTTACCGTTATTTAAAAAAAAAAAAAAAAATATAATAAAATCGCATGGGTAATCATGTTATATATTTTCGGTGTATTTACAATGCTTTAAATGAGGGTATGTAATAATATGGATAAGGCTAAATAAATTACATTTTGTACAAGTTTTTAAGCTTTCAAATTAGCTTTGAGCAAAAGCTGTATTTCAAAGTTGGCATTCGCCAGGCTGGTTCTCTTAAAATAAAACACATCTCTTGCAATACTGAACAATTGTTCTACAGCTGCACTTGAGGTTAGGGCGGTATTATATTTTATGAACATTTTTTTCACAAGTGGTGGTGCAAACTTTAGGCTTTCTTGCACCTGAGGTGTAGTGGGTTCGTGAAGCCATTGTTTAATTTGGTTGCATTCGTCCGGTTCACTCTCCTCACTTTCAAACTGGAAAAATCCACTGAACTCGTCATGACAAACAGCAGGAGTAGATGCGATTCCAGACTGAGCGCCCTCAGTATCACGCACAACTTTTGCTGCTTCGACTACCCAGTCTTGGGCTTGAACTTGCTTGTTGGCATCTCGGATCCATTTCAGTTTGAATCTTGGGTGCAGACATGATGAAATGACAT
>PNEQ01080874.1:0-35829 GCA_003012365.1 Medauroidea extradentata
ACTACAACCGAGGCAGTGAACTCTACGAACTTCCTGGTGCGGGCTACCGTCTCAACCAACTGCTGTAGGAACAGCTATAATACAGCTACAAACAATCTGCCTTTATTCCCCAAGGCTTTAGCAAAGTGTCTTAACAAAAAAAATCAATGTTGAGAAAAAGAAATAAATAAGTATCTGACCATGCTATCAACAACAGGTAGTTTAAGAAAAAAAGCAAAAATTAAAAAAAATAATTCCTCAAATTTTACCGTTGCGACAATATATATATATATATATATATATATATATATATATATATATATACACACACATATATATATATATATACATATATATACATACATATATATCAGAAAATATCGCTGCAGTACGATAGAGATCCAGCTTTTCGTTCGAAGCTACTAAATGAGCGCCTAACATGTTTATTTACAGAAAGAAGAAACACTTCAAACGGCGATTTTATCGTAGTTTCAAGACGTAGTGGTTATTACTCACGTTATTTTGGAGTCTCCGACAATAGACAGAAACAAAGTTATATAACATGTTACAAAATTAAAAGAAGGAAAGTTATATAACAAGTTACATAACAAAGTTATATGTCTTTTCATGTAACTTGTTACAAAAGTGTGAAGGAGAAAGTTATGTAACATCATGTTATATAACATATTATGTGTTATAAAACAAGTTATATGTTTCCCTTCAAGTGTCGGTAAAGATCAAAGGAAGTTTAATAACTTGTTACATAACATGTTTTGGCGGTTTGTCCACATTGGCAGACATGTAACAAAACATCTCTGGCGGTAATTACTCCAATGTAAACAACCATATTTTCTGCAGGTCTATTCGCGCGCGCATCAAAAAGTACTCTGTTCTCTACCCACATTCAGTCGGTGTTGTGCGCAGGTCGTTGGTTGCGCTGTCGAAATCAGAAAATGGAATGTAACAAAAATGAAACATTGAGCCTGACTGAATTATTTAGGGGAAAAAATTTGTTTTGGGATCCCAATTGATGGGCATTTTAAAGACAGAAATAAAAACATGATGCATGGGCTGATTTAAGTGTTCAGATGTAAAAGATGGTCGCACCCTTTACTTTCATTTCCTATTTCGACTTTTAGCTAAAATCACACAAGCAGCTGCTGCAACAAGTGCTTCTTCTACACTTGTTGCCATCACTACAGAGCTGTTTCAAAACTGAAACTAAGTCATATACAAGTTATATAACAAGTTATATGACATGTTATATAACATGTTACAAAACAATATTATGGATCTTGTCATAGAACTTGTTGTATAAGTTGTTATGTAACATGTTACAAATATAACATGTTTTTGTTATATAGTGTGGACTCAGCTTTAGTAATTTTATAATGGGCGACCGTAGTTTCTATTTGCGTTCATAATTTGTTGTGAAGTTAACGTTCGTACCGGTGAAATATCACAGAAATTCCTGCATTCATATATCGTAATTACAAAATGGAGGAATACTTTTTTTCCCCAATGTAATTTATCGTAAGTAAAGTGTACACATCAAATACGTCTGTACATTCTGGTAGCGAATTCCTTGCAAAAAAAAACATTTCAAAGTAAGTAAACTATAATTTTCTTTATGTATGACTACTTTCCACCACTGTAGAAACATTTTTATTAATTTACTGTACCTGTAAAACCAATAGTTTCGCACGATGAGAAGTGATTCTTAATATTTACACTTCACGTTGTGTACCGGCCAAACTATTGCTGATGTATAGTTTACTGTTCATATATGTTGTTAGAGACGTTCTTGGTAGTCCTACATAAAAATATATTGTTAGGTTAGGTTTAGATTAAGTTTAGGGTAGATTAGGTTAGGTTACCTAGCCTTTTTCAAACCTATTTTAACCTAATTTGTTTTAACCTAGGAACTTAATCTAACCTTACAATTTTTTTTACATAGGACTACTACTAACGTCTCTAGAAATATTTTTAATAAGGAGTCCTACATTAAAAAAAATTGTTAGGTCAAGTTACTCTTCAAGTGAAGTACATTAAAGATGTTTTATTTCAAAGTGGTGTCGTGAAGTAAAAAAGAGTGGATGGGTTTTATTTTTCTGTTCGGTACCACTTTATAGTATCGAATGATAAAATTAAATTAGTCTGCTCATTTTTTTTTTTACTTTACAATACCAGCTGGTAATATAACATTTTTTCTAACTGTGCACTCCTGAAAACCCAGACATTCGCTTGGATTCGCTATGCAATGAAGTCCTTCAGCTTCTATTTGGCTTGAGGTGAAATATTATAACTTGAGTGTTATGAAGGTCAATGTTATTAATTTGCCAATGGAAAGTTTGTGCTGCTGGTGGCAGTAGGAGATCAAATTTATGCCAGTACTCGTGGAAAAAACTTTGTCCTTTAAACAGTTTTTGTCGTTCTTCCGTAGACACATGCCAAATTCTGGCGCGTACCTACAAACAGAACGAACCAGTGTGTGTACAGGGTGTGAGGGGAAGGACAAACAATGTGTGTGAATGTACTTTAAATAAAACGTAAGCTGTACTGCTCTGCAGCCATTTCATTCCTAAGTAGCGGCACTGACTTGTGGACTGACGAAACAAGTAAGGTAATAACTTAGGTCATTGCCAACTCGAACACATATTTTAGCATGTGTATAATATGTTCAATGGGCATTGTTTTCTGAAAAACAAATTAAGTGCTGATTTGTTGCCTAATTCTTGGTGTTTCACGGCCCAGGATCCTGATTAAATATCACCACATGCTATTTGCACCGATGCAGCACAGCGCAAGTTCAGAGCTAGTAAAATGGGGCTTCTATTGCACGTATGGGTATTTAATTCCATATAGTGCAATCAGACACAACACACATGCAAAAATTTTGCGTTGCACCCATGAAAAGTGATATTAATATGGCCTCCACGCAAACTTCGCATGTTAATACTATTGGTTTTGTGTATGACCAAGTTAATGTTTGAATTCAGCCAAGGAGTGATGCTAGTGTTGCCTGCACGCAATGCAACCAGTGCACACACATTATTTGCTTGGTCTATCAGTGATAGCAACAATGTCCAGTTGTGTTCTTGTGTAAGAGAGCTTTTATTGAAGTTTAACTGATTAACTTATCTCTGTTTGTTTAATTCACCTACCATAATCTTTTCTTTATTGTGCCTTCACGCACACTGTTTCTCGTTAAAATTGTATAATGTAACTTTCTTGAACAGTTGTAAACTTATAACTTTGCCATCACCATAGGTATTGTAGTTTAGTAGTACACTGTGGTGGACTGCCACAAGCTTGTGTTCTTTAGCAATCTTTAGAACATGTTATTAATTTCTGCTTAACATATTATTGAAACTCTTTAAGCTATTTTCACAACAGAGCGATGTGTCACTTAGCAACGAGCGTCAGCCAATCAGAACCTTGATGCTAGCGACGGGTGCCAAGAACATTGCGCGAACAGCAGACGTTGGATTTTACACTTATAGCTGGCGATGGATACAAAGAAGAAAAATTTGTTACGTTTTAACATTCATGCAACTATTTTTCAGGTCCGAACAAAATTAAAAGTGCATTTTATTTGTGTACATGATTGTAATTTATTGTGTAAGTTCGTTGAAAAGAAACTAAATTAGGTTTGTCTTAATGAATTTTTTCGGTAGAAAATTTAACCTCTGCTTTCTGTTAGATACTTATTTCTGTTAGATACTTATTTGACTTTCTGTTCGATATTGACTTATTTAAAATTATGTGAGCAAAAATAGAATATAATTTCTTTATTTTCCATTATGTTTCTTCAAAAACCTTTTACAGTTATTTCTCTAAGTAAAGGTGGCAGCATAAGTTCGTGTCACCAGCAGCCGGCGATATTTCATCACACTATTATTAACACATAGTAGGAATTCTTCGTTGGCTGCAAGCATCGAACGTATCGCAGCACTGTATAATGAAAACAACTTTAAGTAATTTTCTTCTGTTGCGTCCAATTGCTTAGAACAACGATAAATGGCTTGCAACTAGTGAACTGTTCTTGTTTCAATTCTTATGTTGAGTAAATCACTGCAACTTGTAGCCTACCATTTTTTCTGTTGTGTGGCATGTGTGAGAGGCATGCTCTTGGCCTGGACAGGGAGCAAAGAAATTACACATGGGACACACACTGCCTGTGTACAACACACAGACTATATGATATCTCAAATACTGTATTCCACCAACACAGCTGGCCATAATAGGTGACCCTTTCAGGTTACGTAATTAACCAGAGCTACTTGGTGTCAGTACTGAATGGTTTGAGGTTTAAGCTCTATAATTAACAACATAAATGTTACCTCACCCCAACATCTGTGCAGTAAACAGATTTTCCCTTTCTACACTCATCTATAAGGAATTTGATTACTTTTATGAACTTGAAGTAGAATTAAAATAATTTCTTTGCCTACGCTCAAGTTCTACACCTTGGACATAACCTCAGGGTAGTTGTAGTAGTTAGTGTCAGTTCACAAGAATATCATTGAATATTGCATATTCCAGTAGGTACTTAATGAGAAACATATGGTAAAACGTGAAAAATTCATCTTAGTTTGTCCGGACAAAATACATTGCATTTTAATTCACGTTGTACGCAAAATGTACCGATGTTACACATCTTCAATACCCATTCTACGCCATATTTAAACACGTTCTAACACCAATAGAAGTCACACAAAGATACAAAATAAATAATTATTTAGTAAATACTGTATGCATGCTAGGCAGATATTACCGTAACTAAAACGTCATAATTATCGTTCACAACCCCTACAATACCAAACGTACATGGTGCGCGCTAGTTTCACTAAAATAACAAGAGAAATGCCTGAAACTAAATTTGTTACTTTCTCATTTCTCAACTAGATGGTGGGTACAGAATCGTCGTCACGATCAGTAAATGATGCATTTGTCTCCTTTTGTCGAGGTACATTCATGGACATCTTTCCACACACGTTGTACGCATAACATATTCGGGGTGACTGAAAAGTATCCATTCTGAATGGTTACCATTCAGAATATTTTAGATCCTCCCTTGCGCTGAAAAAGCCTGAAAGGTTACCATTCAGGTTTTATATGCAAAATGTTAACTTTATTAAATCCTGAAAAGTATCCACAGTCTGAATGGTAACCATTACGGATTTTAGCACAAATATCGACATCTCAAAAAACCTGAAAAGTGTTCTCTGCCTGAATGGTTACCATTCCTATTTTTACGACGCATGCAGCACATCCCTAAAAACCTGAAAAGTGTCCACTGCCTGAATGGTAACCTTTCCACTACGTAGTGCAATATTAAATTGTTCCTAAAATCCTGAAAAGTATCCATTGCATGAAAAGTATCCACAAGATGAATGGTTACCATTCCAGTTCGCATGATTTTTATTTGTCTTTCACTAATGATGGAAAACTATCTACTGGCTGAAAGGTTACCATTCAGGTTTTATACGCAAAACGTTAACTTTATTAAATCCTGAAAAGTATCCACTGTCTGAATGGTAACCATTACGGATTTTAGCACAAATATCGACATCTCAAAAAACCTGAAAAGTGCCCACAGTATGAATGGTTACCATTCCTATTTTTAGCACGCATGAAACACATCCCTAAAAACCTGAAAAGTGTCCACTCCCGGAAAAGTGCCCACTCCCTGAATAGTGTCCTCCTTTTGCTTCTGGGAATCCGTGGCATGAAGTTAACTCATTCGCTTGTCGCTAGAGGGCAGCTGCGAAGCTTCAGCAAACAAAAAGCAGACTCACTTAGAAGTGTTTATTATGTCTAAGAGATGGCGTGCATGTTGTTTAGCGCAATATTACTTATGGTAAATGTTTTTCTTACAAATGGAGGTATATAATAGTTACGTTTTAACATTTCTTTGGAAGAGGAAACATCAACAGGAAAATAAACTTATTAAACACGCGATAGTATTTCCAGAACTAATTAAAAGAGAAAATTTTTTTTTTAATATTAGACTAGAAAAGTTTTATTATATATATATATATATATATATATATATATATATATATATATATATATATATATATACATACATACACACACACACACACACACACACACACACACCTATGCACACATATACACCCATACCTTAGTTGGTCTGATGGCCCCAATGTTAATTATTTTCTACTATGACAGTAGAAGTTACACATCTCAGTATTTTAACAGTCACCTCTCTGTATGTTTACACATCTCTCAATTTTCTTTAATATAATCATTATTTCATTAGATCTTTGAATATTTTTTGCAATGGGAGCTTATAGTAAGAATGTGTTGGTTTGTGGACATACACCATTACTCATGTTTTGTTAATCGAGAAAGTGTTGAGAGACAATAAAGGAAAAATCGCAAGTCATCTACAGTATGTAAATTGTTAATGAAAATTGTGAATAATTGTTTCTAACAAAATTGTTCTGTGTAACGCATCATTTTACTATGTTACAGTACCAACCAAAAACATAGGGCCACCCATACATATAACATACACCCGACCCAGATTCATAATACTGGTGGGAGCGACTTTGTGAATTTTTCCCTTAGTGTAATCGCCATAAGCTTCATTTTTGTCCAAATAAACTTTATTGTATATTAATTTGTTTACAAGCTATGAATTTATGAATATATGGCAAAAGTAAAAAAATCACTACATTTTGCAGTATACAAAACCTAATAAAACAAAAACTACTTCAGGTATATTAATATATTTTGTTTGTGATGTAGAATTTTCATGAACGTAAAATACTATAAAGCAATCACAGCAAAATAACAATTAATTTACCCTCGTTTTCAACTACAGAGGGGATTTTAAAATACAGAGAAAACTGTATAAATATTCCACTAATTCCGTGTGTATATTTTTGTGGTATTGACTGAGCCGCCGAGTGTTTGCCGCCTAGACTTGTTAGTGGATGTGTTTGGTAAGAAGTAGCAGTAGCAGTAACTTTTATACCGCTTGTCTAAAACATGATTGCACCAAGATGTGAAAAGTGGGTTTTTTGAGTGTTTTTCCTCGTGTGTTTATTATTCACAAAAAAAAGCAAAAAAAAAAAGTTCCAAACATTTTTTCCCCACTGTGAATCCTGCATATTATTTTACGTTCATAAATTTTAGGCTACGCATCGGCCATCTCATTTCCCAAATTCTCACACGTGTTTTTCTTAATTTAATTCCTCTATTCCAGAGCCCTACCATTACTAACAAGCAGAATTTCCCTGCGCGTGTCTGTCGCACAGCTTTTCCCAGTACCATAATCTATAGTACTGGTTTTTCTGTGCCCTTCCCATCTATACTCTTGCTCACTTCGGGGTGTGGATATAGCCTCAATTGCGGCCATATTCTCTAGACAACCCTGCTCTGCCGCGATGCATGTCTCCTCTTCTCCAACTAACAGCCAACCAAGTGTATGAGGCCTAGCCTTGAGACACATTCAATCCCTACCTCCTTCGTTATTAGCGACTAATGCATGCCGGAGTACCCACAGACTGAGACCGGGTACACGCTGACGTGGCGGGATATGGGGGCTCGTCAGAAAAAAAAATTTTTTTTATGCTACGCAAACAAAATACATTAACCTATCTGAAGTAATTTTTGTTTTAATAGCTTTAGTATACTGCAAAATGTAGTGATTTTTTTGTTTTGCAATGTATTCATAAATGCATAGCTCGTAAACAATGAAATATACGAAAACGTTTACCTGAACAATTCTGAAGCTTATGGCGATTACATTCAGGGAAAAATTCACAAAGCCGCTCCAACCAATATTATGAATACGGGTCGGGTATCCCTTATGTATATAGGTGGCCCTATGTTTTTGGTTGGTACTGTAAGTAATCAGATTTTTAAAATTTTATCTTCCATGTTATATACTGTGCATGCCAACATGCTCCACACCCTTAAGCGGATTTTATAATTGTGCGACACTGCGACAGCGACGGTGCGGCAAAAGTGGCTAGCCAATCAGAGGAGAGCATGCAGACGACAGCGATGCGAAGGGCTGCGATAAGACATGTTCTATCGCAGCTGCGAAATTAGCATGCGAACAGGAACGACAAAAAAGGAGACAAAGAATAAAACACTACCGTTCTTTTAAATAAATAAAATATATGAGCATTTAACAGCCTAATATAGTAAATTATTTCACCAATCAAAAAATTTACAACACTACCTAAACACGTGTAACCAACATATTAACTTCTTGTGTTTACTAATCAACGTATGTGGATAATTTTTTCATATATTTCAAGTTGTACGAAGCAAACAGAAGAGCTGTTAATTGAAGAAGTTCGGATACGGGAATTTCTTTATAACCTTCAACATAATTTGTACAGCAATCAACTGGAGAAATCGCCAACAATCAAGAACCATTTGTCCGTTTTCGTTACTATTTCTGACAAAAGATGGCTCTAATAGCAACGAAACGCAACGTCGCTGTCGCATTATTGTAAAATCGATTGACGAAAAGTAGTGTGCGAAGTTCGTAGGCCGTCGCATCGTCGCTGCCGCAGTGTCGCACAATTGTAAAATCCGCTTTAGGCGGTTTTACAAATGAAAACTTTAATATTTGACTTAACGTTTTCATGACTTCACATATTTCGTCAATACACAACAGAATCGTAAAGTAAAAGTAACGACAGTTGAAAAACGACGGAGAATCACTTTTCGGAACAAAAACAATGTGCTCTATACCATTATACATTCATTGCTAAAATCTGTTCACGTAAATATTTTTAAACTACGCCCTAGTTATTAAAATATTAACCATAATTGTAAAAATATTTCAAATAAAAAACTGCGCTATTTATTGATGAGACTTACATTCACTTAGGGAAGTTTTAATAAATTCACAAGGTTGGCGGAATACAGTCAATATACATTTGTTTTATATTTTAAGAATACCTAGCAAAGTATAATTGTAAATATAATTAATTAACATAATAACAAACAAATATTATAACATTGTTATTGGTTCTCGGCGAGCAGCCATCTTGACTTTGACTTTAAGATTTCTATCTTTCGAAAATGTAAAGTCAAAACTGCTTGACTTTAGCTTTGCCAACGCCATCGTGTACACCTCCGAAAGAAGCAATGCATTGAGAGCTATCGTAAAGTCAAATGATAAAGACAGATGCTTAATTTTTCATTGTGTAATGGCCTTTAGACTGATGGCTTTTCATTGTTTATGGAGTAAATATGAAATAAAATTAATATGTACGTACATGTATGTCTAAACACACAATTTGTCTAATTCAGACGTTTGCAAATAAATTTATAAGGTATAAACTCTTGAAAAAAGCTGTTTTTTTTTTTTTTTTCCACTCTTTCTATTTCTCTACCTTTCACTACAGACCTAACGTATTGGACGTCTAATTATTACTGAACGGCACCGGATTAAGAGTTCTTTACGCCTGCTCTTAAAAAATATTAATCACATGTTGTTCGCGTTGAAATCAGGTATCACTTCTTGTAAATAAGCTGCTTCAATCCCAAGAGGTGTACAGTGCAATTATTACATAGATTATCTTGCGATAATCATGATGGACTGTACGTTTAGTAAAACAACCAAATATTCACACAGGAGCACACAAACAACACGAACCTGAACGCTACAATCGAAAATAGCACAGACACAGAAACGTCGAATGTGTTCAAAAAATGACAAAAAGTGCGTACATTTGTTGGTAGCAATGAGTTGAAATATACCTCAGACATCGGTATTATTCGGGGACAGGCAAGCGGTGGACAGGTTTCGTCGGCTACTCCGAAGTGACGTCACGTGGCAATCAGGGCAGGCGCGCTCTCTACAACCCCTCGCTCTATCCACGTGTTTTCCTCCCTGTTTTTACACAAAAACTTTACGTAAACAATATTAAAACTTAAGGTTATTACTGATACAAGAAAAGTTATTGACAGTAAATTTAGTAACAATCATACTGTGTATGTGTTAAATATTTAAGTGGTGTAATGTTAGGCGTGTTAATCAGCCTAGCTGTTTTCAAAACTGTTAAGCTCCGCACCTGGTACGTAAATGTCAAAATTTTCGTAACACAAGTAATGCTGTAAAATACTGAGAAATTAAAATATTTAAAGTCTGCTATAATACACAAGATAAAACATATTTGATGTATAATTACAGTTACAGTTTTATAATGTAAGAAATACGAATACCCGAAATTTGCACTGATAGATGAAATTCGATTATATTTACTACACAAAAAAAATTAATTCAGAATTAATACGCCCAAAAAAACATTTTATTTTCCACAACACAGTTTTTCTATAAGAGTCACTGCAAAGTACTGTGACTTTAACAAAAGTTATTTTTCTTTAAAGGGTAAAGGAATATTAATTAAATATTGCGTTATTATCAAACAGTTTAACGTAATCTTTTTGGACTGGTTAGTTGTAACTTTTCTAAAACCATCTTTATGAGATGCGTGTCCAATATCCTTCATTTACAAACTGGCGGATTTCGAGCTTATGTCCATGCTGTCAGACTGTCACCCTCATTATAATTGATCAGGGCAATACTATGAACATGCCCCAAGTGGTTGATTTTCTGGAACGAAAATTTACACGAACACCCCCCCCCCCCCGGGTTCCCTCAGCGAATGTACTATAATGACAACTGCTGACAATCCAGAACACTAAAAAAAAAATCCCCCACAGTTCCGTATTGTCTTCGTATTCATACATACTATCCCTTCTTGTCTTTATCATCTTGGTTTTTCACATTCAAATACTTTACACATGCGTTAGTTCTAGTCCTATCAAAAAATGGACAACGTTGAAATGCTGCATGTTAACGTGTATACAACATTTCATTTAGAATTATGTTCGTGAGCAGTTAAAATATATTCTAATTTTTGCAGAAAACTCTCCATGAAAATCAGTATAACGTTTCTCTGCAAGTGAAATGTTTTCAAGAAAATATTTTTCTGGACAAACCAACCCATCCATTAACTGTGAGGCAATGTAATTATTTCATTTCATGTCAGATACACAGAGCCTAATTTTGGGTATACATTACCTAATGCGAAATGCAACATATCCATCAACACATCTGAAACCTTTAAATTATTGTATATTTCGGCAATACAAAACTTTCAGGTCGTATGTTTACGTCTAAATTGTCTTTTTCAAAACACTTGGAGGTTCATTCAGCAGTTTTAATGCCGTGAGAAGTTTTCCTCCAAGTAATAAATTGCACTGTCTGTGATAAATGTTGACTGTTTGGCAATATCAGATGCTAAATTTAATAAACGTGAGTCTTCAGCTCTGGCTTCTATTTTTCTTCATAGAAAAAATGTCACACGAATGCCTACAAAAGTGTAATTTCTTAGGCAGTTTATAAACTAATGATAGGTGATGTATATGTGTTCTGGTGACGTATTCCTTTGGAAAAAAAACTAGAACATCTTAGTTTAACTGCTGTGATGTACCTACAATTAAGTGACTCGTATAGGTGCTCAATTAATCTTGTAAATATTTATTGCTAATCTGTATACCTTTCTGGAAAAGTTTGTTTTGATTGGTGAGTAGTTTTGTAGTTTTTCTAGCAGACTTTCGTAAAAAATACTCTTCACTGAAATGAGTACAGCATTTCATATTGAGTAGGTAATTAAAATATTTATAAAAGTTTTTGGAAGTAACAGTTACTAATCTACTTGTTAAATCATACATTTTTTGACATTAATGCTGTCTGCCCTTTGACAGCATTTCACCCTTGCTCCTGAAAAATCCTCATTTGATGGAAAACGGAAGTGTTTTATTCGTCTTTGTTCGGTTTGCTGCTCTAGTTACATTGAAACGCAGCGCATAATGACATATTTAAAAGTAAACCATACCGTATACTAACACATCACAATGAGCTGTAATTTAATACATATTATACAATGTATGCTATTATAATAACATATAATAGTATAGCAGTAAAACACATACTTTCCCCAAACTATGTAGGCTGTAAGGCATACGATGCGCTAAGGGTGGCGAACAGGTCGTTGGAAAACACTAGAGACACAGCTGGCTGCACGCCGTCTGACCGCCGTCTGACCGCCAGATGACGTCAGAGACCCGCAAGTGGAGGGGGAAAGTTGCGCACGCCCTTACCTCCTTTCTTCCTAGTACCATGGGTATTTTTATACGGGTTTTTCACAAGGCCATTTTGGAACAAAAACGATGAAAGAATGCATCGATATTATATAATTTCTTTGGCAGTCGTTAATTAATGCTTGAAGCTAGCAAATTATGACCACTGCTAATTTTTAACTTCACTTTCTCAATATTAATTTCGGAAGCATTTTCAGTATTAGTTTATTCGCGCGAATATAATTTGAAGATTTTGCTAGATACATTGAATGATGAAGTAGACAAACATATGTACTTAAATCACTTGATTTATGTTTACAGACGTAAAAATCAGAGTAAATACTTCACAGTACAGCAGATAGGTATATACATAACAGTAATTAAAAAAATTACGGACAAGTAGTGTATTGCTTAACTAATAATTATTTTCTAACATTCGGAAAATAATGCGAATAAGCTACTGGGAGTACAGACGAAAATATTTGTAAATCAGTTTATTAATATATTCATCTAATTTCGAAAATTATAATAGTTCTTAATACCAGTAATTATTCTAACAAATGTGCTGCTCGCATTTTAAAAACCAAACTACAGTGATAGTAAAACTATGTTACGTAAAGGGATAAGTCACGTGATTTGGCACTTTTGTACAGCATGAAAATATAGTTAATGCGAGTTGTTCTTGGCATTTGTGCAGCGTCTTTTTACTGAATAGTTGCATCTAATAAACCTATGTGGCAAACAGAAACAAATCATGCATCCATGAAAATAAAACTTATAAACCTTTTAAAAGTAAATAAAGTTTCGTAATGAGAATAGTAAAACAAAAAAGTGCAATTGCAGCGTAGCCAACCTCGTTTTTGGTTGTATTGGTAACGTCGTTTAATTTTTATTGAGTTGGTTATACATTCGCGACCAAACTGCAATATTCGGCTCAAAATAATGACTCGACTCAATGCATGGGAGTGTCGCCTCTCTATCTTACTTGCTTTGTGGTCTACTCATATAGACTACCAGGAAGAATACCAGGTTTGCTATTCACATATTCGCCCTCACCCCTTTTTTTCTTCACCAAACAACCACTGTCCAGCCATAAACAAGCCTGACGTCACGAGGTATTCAGACCAGATAGCGACCAGACCATGGCCATGGAATGAGGGGGGGGGAGTGTGAGGGAAGAGGTAAGTTTCAGGAAAACATGTTGTTTACTCTTGACAACAACGTTGCAGACGTAAATCTGAGCTCCAACACACTGTTGAAGTCGTCTGTTGTGATCGACACTTAACGTTACCATATCGGAGAAACATTTAGTTGCTTTGGAAGAAGTGGCTGAACGAGTGTTCTCCCGCTCGCATAATTTTATATATATATATATATATATATATATATATATATATATATATATATATATATATATATATATATATATATATATATAGACGCACACATAAAAGCGAATTACCGCTCACTCATTCATCAACGCCCAGCCCAAACGCAGGACCTAGAAACATGAAAATTTAAGGATAGCTTGATCATAGACTGTAGGGGCGCTCTAAGAAAGGATTTTTTACATTTAAAAGTTAAGGGGTAGAAAAGGGGTGAAACGTGTTTTCAAAGAAACATCTATATCTCATCAATCTAGAGAGATATCGTCATAAATTTTACTTTAAAATATTGCGTACATAATTGCTTATTAAGTAATTTTCTTCATTTTGTTAAATTCGAAAAATAAGGAGGTGAAAATCTGTAAAAAGTGTTTTCAATAAATTATTGATTCCTCTTAAACCAGTAGCGATATCAAAGTGATTTTTTCTTTAAAATGAAGCTCACGAAAATATATAAAAGTAAAATTGCATTGTTTTTTTCGGAATTTGACAACTAAGAATGTGATAAGAAGTACAGTATTACAGAACTCCTGAAAAGTGAACATGAGCACAGAGAATTACTTCAGGAGTTGTTATATTTTGCTATGTTGTCTTAGACTTATTTACTCAATGGTAGCAGTATAGGAGCTAGAAAACAAGGAATATAGTTCACAAAGAAGTACTGAAAAATTAATATCAGCAGCTATTATTCTTAAAATGTATCAATATATGTAGATGTTTTATAGCAAAAATTTAAGGTTAACAAATGTTAGGTTCCTCGAACCCACTTGAAACTTAATTTCTATAAGTCATCATTAACAATAGTAAAAAGAGGGGGCTGGGTTGGTGAACTTTAAAACAGGAGTGCCTGTACACAAAAATATTTTTTAGCAAATGATGTCGCGGAAAACTTGTTAATTCGAAAGCACCACTTCCAAGACAAAAACGTAAATAATAAATACAACTTCTGCAATGCGTGGGTAAAGCCACGGTTGTAAAGCTAGTTTTTAATAAAAGCAAATTGATTCACAAACATTATCAAGGGAACTCAGGACACGCTTATTGTTTTAGCTTTATTTAAATGATCGCATCAATGTTGTTTCTTGCCATACAGCCCCTTTAATGGGTCGTCCTACATAAGTTGCGTCTGTGTGTTTGAGGCACATAATTATGTGTATAATCGATAAAGCGCTAAGGGTGTAGCTGACCAGTGTATGTACTGCCGTATCGCCTCTACGCACAAACTACTTAACTGGTATGCAGAGCTTTACTGTAAAGCATTTTCCTATGGGATTTTAAGTGGCGACCATATTATTTTATTCTTAGGAAGCAAAGTAGAAAGTCTAACGCTTGTTTCTATTGTTTTGTTTTTCAATTCTGATTGGTTATTTTTCTAGATACTGCAGTCTGAAAAAGCCTTTTTTAGTCACTTTGAAGGGACAAAATATTACATTTACAATAAACGTGCTGAATTTTATAACTATGACAACATATTTTGAAGTATATATTCTTTTCGTAGATGCACAAATGTAATATGCATTAAATGAATTTGTCACGGAAAAATTAATCGTAACTCGCTGCAACGCCTTTGACGCACACGTAGGATGGCAGAATGAAGCTTAAAGTCCTTTATTAGGTGGCAGACATCAAATACGGTTGCACATAAAACTTAATAAAGACACTTTTTTTAATTAATTTTTTTTCACTGTTATTTTGTGTACGACTTTTGCAGCAGTTAAAGCAAGAAGTACAAAATTAAGCCTTCAAGAAATATATTCTCTTGATAGATTAAAGTACGTGGAATGGTGTGTTCTTACTGCGTGTCAAAAGCAGTTGTTTAAACATATTGCATTTTGCACGCACATGTAAATATTTTTTTCCATATTCGCCGTTATCAAAGTTTTTATAGTATTTTAAATACCTTAAACAACTATTTGGAGAAAGGACTGTGATACGACATGCTGTTACATGCAAATGAATTTTGTAAGCAATTATACGTAGACACCAGATTTTTCGTGAAAAGAAATTTGCCTCATTGTGTTTCAATGACTCACGTGCACACTTGCTGTTCTGCTTCATGACCAGTGCAGTGCTGTGATGTTTCAACTCTCACGCGTCTTAGGCCGGGTTTACACATTGGCCCAATACCCGACCTTGGAAGGAATCGGCCAATGTGTAACCGCTACTTGGCCGATCTTGGAACGTTGGCTATGTGTTGGAAGCATTGGCCATTCAGTGTCGGTTTTTAGTCCAACATCAAAGGGGTTGGCATATGCATTGGTGAAGTCTTGGTCTGTGTTTACACATTGGTGCATGCATTGGTGTTGTGATTTAATTTTTTTTTTTTTTTTTTTTTTTGTAGTTTGAGAGGAAAATATTGTTATATGAAATGTTGAAATGGATCAGTGGACATTATTCTGCACATATACATAGAGTATGAATGTAGTTGCAGAAATTTACAAATAAACTTGACCCTAAATTTTCATGGAATTTAAATTGGCCGTATGACTGGTTAAAAATGAATTGGCCCAGTGTGTAAATAGCGACTGGCCGTTTCTTGGTCACTGGCATTTCTTCCTTGCAAGATTAGCCCAATCACATGGGCCAATGTGTAAATCCAGCTTTAGAGTTACAACTGCAAACCACAGACATGTGGTGTCGTAGAAACCTTACTGTGATTGGCACAGTCGAATGAGACACGTCGCTTCACAAAAACATGCTGCCAATAACCATGAATCAGAATTGAAGATGTGCACGTGAGTCATTGAAACACAGTGGGGCTATATTCTTTTTGCGAAAAATCACTGGCTCTGATAATAAGCTAGTTTTTTATAAAATAGTTTGGGAAACAGAAAAGCTAAGGCAAGCGTAACTGTAGGTTAAATTTACAACCAACTATTTTTACTATGCAAGAAAGTTTATCCCTCCTCCACCCATTCCTCTGCGTAAGATGTATTATTAATTTTTTTTTTTTTGGAATGGAGTGGCGTGTGTCACCTGGACTCTCATTAAACGACTAAATTCGAACGTAAATGACGAAATATTCAACTAATATTACTATGTTTTCTACCGCAGTGAAGTTCCCACGTGCCGTTACAGTTGAATCATTTTCTCCGTCATAATGAAGACCTGGATCTGCTTGAGGCCTGTGTATTAAAACCACAATTTAAGGTCTCTTTAATTATTTTTATATATATATATATATATATATATATATATTTTTTTTTTTTGTCAGATATGGCATCACATAAGAGATAGAATGACCTGAATTATTTCACTTTATACGGATACAGTTATACAATCGTAAAACTAGCTACAAATATAGCAAGATCTTTTATTGCTGTATTTAAAAGCTAAAACAGTGAAGGATCGTTATATAGTAATATAGTTAATTTAATTCAGTTTTTTTCTTACTGAAAAGTTAAAGGCGGATTTGCCATACTTAACGTACTTACGAACAAACGCCCGTACGTTAAGTGTTTGAGGTTTAATTTTCAACAACATTATGTCTAGACATGCGCGGAAATATTTTTTTGTCATAAGACACCATTAATCGATAATCAGACATTATTATTGGTGACCTGAAAAATTAAATAATTTACAGCCTAGGGATGCCGTCCACCTCCAGGAAAGCAGCAATTTTGCTAACGTTTATTTAGTTCTATATTAGGCTTATGTTATGGAGGACGACGGATCTTTGGCTCTCGTATCTCTGCGTACCACGTATCAGTTGCTAGCAAACTGTTATTAATTTATTTATATCAAATTCTGATCACTAGCTACTGATGTATAGGATGCACAGATATGACTACTAAAGTTTCGTCGAGTCCGTTAATTAACTACGTAATAAGAACGTTAGGGACAGCACTGTTTTTCGTCTGTAAGCCTGGGACTTGACTGCAGCCTTAAAAAAATGATTTCACGAAATTAATTAAAATTTATTTGAGTGTTACGTTTGTACTACTTAGTACTGCAGAGCTCACCTCACTAAAGATTGAGTAACAGTCGAGTTCAAATACTACCATCTCGGGTCCTAGAACAATAAGTGGCTGACACATATCTTGTAAACGTATTCCTGAACACATTTTCTCCGTGTCTGTGTCCTGAGATGGTATTACGTATTAGATAAGACACTGCTAATTATTCGCCGCCCCGTGCGAGACTGACTTATAAACAAATGAAGGTGACAATGGCCAATGTCTATTGACAACGGTTTAACAAAAACACACTAAACCTTTGACATTTGAATAGTGGTCTCCAATATTACAATTAAAATTAATTTAAAAGTGGGTATAAACACAAAGACAAAAAACATATTAAAGTATTACATATTAATAATGTCGGAAATATAACTTTAAAGACTATCTAGTTAAAAGCAGATAAAAACATATTAGCTTAATTTTTACAGTACGTGAGTAATTTAGGGCTTTGATACATTTTTTATCTGATTATGACCTTGTTTGTTACCGTATTAGTAGCACTTAAATCCACATATCTGATTACATTCAAACTGTATTTCCATACACTTTGGAATAATAATGGGCTCTACATCTCGTCGATATCGAGACCATTAGAGTCGTAGTTAAACCAATTGACAAAGGAGACATGGGTTCGATCCTCTGCTCTGGCCATCCTAATGTTTCATGGTTTTCTTAAATCACTCAGTAATTTTGAAACATGCTCGTCAGTACGTTGTGAGTTTACGTAGCAGCATCGCGCGATGTCTCTTCATAATCCGGTTCACACTACGAGAGAGAGAGCTCAACCACGCTATTCGACCCGCAAAAAAAATAATATAAGAACGTTCGTGGGTTTTTCAATCAGTCATTTTTATATTATTATTGTTTTTGATAAGATAAAGGAATCCTGGCAACGCCAAGAACAATAACTACGGGTCCTGTACGGTAAATGCAAACTGAGATTAATTTGGTAATCATAATGCCACCAGCCAAAATTTTGTCGTAAAACAGGTAGGTAACTACACATTCCTTTTAGTTAAGATTTGGCTGAGATGGTTGTTCGACAAAGAAGTCCGTGGAGGGGATGAAATGCACGTGCCCTCAATCACAACACCGTTGTTTTTCTCAGAAGACCAGAGCTCTCCCCCCACCACTTTTTCCTTATTTAGCACTGGCTGTCAATCTCCACCCCTCCTGCGCAAACATTGTCTTTGTACCAGAAGATGGTCAGTTTGTTTTGTGCAGTATCTTAACTGACTGGAAACTTCATGTTGTATCTAATAGTTCGCGTTATCTGCTGTGTTACAAATATCAACCTGGGTACTGATGAAAAAAAGAACAATGCGGAAGAGAATTTTAGATCCAAGTTAAAACCTACTTTCTTAAACAACTTAGTAAATACTCCTTCGTTGCAGAATTCAAAAGGTATCTAACTATTGTCATTTGCATTTAAAAGTTTAGTGGATCTAATTACCTGTTATATGGATACACGCAACGTTATTTACATCATAGAGCAATACAAGTACTAGATTGACTACAATGATATATTTCTGCTCAAAGTATGGCTACCGAATGTTGTTAGCTTTAAGCCTGCGAAGTTACGACATATTAAAACCTTATGAAATTTAAATCATTTTAAGTGATTTAGTTTACAAAAAATAACGGGGAAATATTTGCTTTTCCATAAAATAACTTTTAGCATGGTTTGTCGTGGAAAGTTGTACGGTTGTGAGGTTATCCACCCGTCTTTTATTTCTAGCTTTGATGGAAGTATTTCTTCTTGTGATAACTTTCGTACCGGTACTGATTTGTTTTGCACTTTAAGTGAGATTTAAGAGTGATCCTGTTGGGGCTCTACTTGGTTCATTGTAAGTGTGGACTATACTTTTAGTTTACAGTCTTTCTTGAGATTTTGAAGCACTATTAAAAAGGAATAAGTAACTGCCAACTCACGCACAAATCAAAATTTAGTGGACAAAGTACCTGCTAAACATCTTAACTAAACACGAGCATGAAGAATCAATATGAGAACGTAAACATATTCAAACTCACACCACTTTACTTAAAACAAAATTAAAAAATAAAAGCTTAACTACTTGAGTTCCTAAACGAAAATGTCACAGTACTCATCGCACATTAGCCCTAAATTATAAACAAGTATATGCTTGAAAACTCTCATTTAGAGGTTGCGAGAAATGTATTAACAAAAACACGTCTTTAGTTTCATTCAAGATTAGAAGTGCAACGCAAAGACGCAACACAGTTTCAACTTGCGCTGTGCCGATGCAAAATGCAATTGGTGTTATTTGATAGGGCCCCTTTATTAAATATTCACTTGGAGTACCATAAACTGTCTTTGGTCAAAATGGCAGGGGTTCTAGGCTGGCCATAAGAATAAGAAATAAATACTTAGTTGTTTTATTACACACTAAAAACTAAATACAAAACTAAACAAAAAATTGTTACCATGTCAAACTAAAGCTGGTCACTATTTGGATGTCTTACATAGGGCCAGTTGCATCAACAGTGGTTAGTACTTTGGATAAAATTTATTCTCTGGTTAGGCCGAAAATGCATTGTACGAACGCATGATATCACTATCGAGAGATATCATCTGGCTAGCTAACAGGCCGAGAGAGGGCCTGTTATATTCATGATAGGAGAACAGTGAAGCCGAAGCGAAATAAAAACGGTGAGTTGCCAACATACACATAAAAAGGTCGCCAAATCTCTTAACAACCTGGCAACTACTGAACATAGAATAAACGAACACAACACAGCCAAGCTCGTAACCAGGGAATAAGCTAAGTATGTTTGCACGACACATGAAACTCTAGTTTCAGAAACCGAACATTCAAAACCGGTGTTTCGGCGAAGTATTAACATCGCAGCGTGAAACAGGAGTCTGGGAAACTCATGTTTGAATGTTAAAACAACACAAGTCAAAGCATTCACAAGATACATTCAAAACTTTATTTTTCAGAATACATAAGATGATGGAAATCGCAGAAAAACTAAGATTTATTATAAATTTGGTGTTTTCAGTACATGTTATTCCTTTTACAGAAATATTTAAAATTTCATATTAACTTACTTTCGTTAAAACACTACTAACTTACGTCTTTCCCGTTCTTGTAGCTAAAAAAAAATCATTTACATTTTATAAAATTAAAATATCTTGTATAAATCACTTATGTTTTAAAAACACTGTTTCAAAATTGGTTTAAAGTAGCGCTCGCCATGACATGAAACCTCAGTTTCGCCGTTTACATCGCATACGAAACCTAAAATTCATCATGAAACTTGAATTACAAACTCAGGTTTCCCTCGGCAAAGAAACGTCACTCAGTTTCCAAAACCGATGTTTCCGAAATGGCAGTTTCGTGTGTCTGTGTAAACATAGTGAGAGTTTTAGGTAACACCAGAATAGACCAAAGTTCGTATCGCTGGTTTGTACAAAGTAGCAAGGTACATGGCCTTAGATTTTGTAGCTAAAATAGGGTTAACTTAAGTAACTACTTTATTTATTTAAGAAACTCAACTGGGACAAGGGTTGACACTTAATTTTTTTTAGTTTGTGTATTAAAACTGTACTTAAAAAACTGTGGACACAAGACTGGACATATTTCATCAACAGATTTACAATTAAAAAACTAAACGATGCATTTTCTTAAACATTCTGTAAATTTAATTGTCTGGCACATACTTCAGCAACTACAAAAAAAACACATTTAACGGCACGTGCACGCCATCTCATATGCCTAACAAACAATTCTAAGTGAGTCTGTTTTTTGTTTGCTGAAGCTTCGCAGCTGCCCTCTAGCGACCAGCGAATGAGTTAACTTCATGCCACGGATTCCCAGAAGCAAGAGGAGGACACTATTCAGGGAGTGGGCACTTTTCCGGGAGTGGACACTTTTCAGGTTTTTAGGGATGTGTTTCATGCGTGCTAAAAATAGGAATGGTAACCATTCATACCGTGGGCACTTTTCAGGTTTTTTGAGATGTCGATATTTGTGCTAAAATCCGTAATGGTTACCATTCAGACAGTGGATACTTTTCAGGATTTAATAAAGTTAACGTTTTGCGTATAAAACCTGAATGGTAACCTTTCAGCCTTTTTCAGCGCAAGGGAGGATCTAAAATATTCTGAATGGTAACCATTCAGAATGGATACTTTTCAGTACCCCCCCCCCCCCACATATTCGCTTCTGAGTCTCAGTCAGCAAAATTCAACTAATAATTATCAGCCACTAGAGTTCCAAATGAAAAAAGGCTACAAAACACTCACTATACGCCACTAGCACGCAGTGAAGCACTTTTACTTGCAAATACCGTAAAATTCTCCCTGAATACGTACAGCTACCGCCACGAAAACATGTGTTAGAAGTGTGACTGTTTTTCTACTACTGAATTTGCTGGCTTAAGAACAGTTGCAAAACGTGTTAGCGCCAGTTTCACTAGATAACACTAGTACCGCATAAACATTCATCATGGCGATCCAGTAAAACACGGGAGTCTGACTTAAAATTTCTACGAAAAACTGCAAATTTCAAAGTAAGTAAACTACAATTTTCTTCACTTACGACTTCTTTTCATCACTGTAGAAACATTTTTTGTCAATAAATTTTACCTGAAAAACCAATAGTTTAGCCGCTACACGATGAGTAGTGATTCTTGATATTTACCCATTCAACATGGATTGTTATAATGCACTCAAAAGTACCTAGAAATGTCCATTTATGAATACCATTAAAATACTGTGAAGTAATTGGTATTATGTGAATTCTTACGTTTTACAATTGCCAACCTTTGTATATCTAATTACATGTTACCAGGAAACATCAATTATTTTCTATTTCACACATTATGAAAGGTCGTTATTTATTATTATTGCTGTTAGTGCATCGTCGGACATAGTAATGCGACTGAATGGAACTTGACTTTTTGAATACCTTGTCATGTGTTTGCCTGTGTCGAATTATTGTTGCAAATTCTAATACAACATGCTCACGTTAAGTTTTCTTAACTGCAATAATGTGTCTTGAAAAAATTAACAGTCATGCACAGAAATCCACATTATGTAGACTTCAACTCACAGGTTTTTATGTCTAAGACTACTATTGATTATTGCAATTATTCAATGAGTAGATATTGTAGATAACATTTATTAGCTTGAACGTTGTACATGCCTATGTAGTTAAACCACATGGCAATATTCACTTGCAGCAAAAATACACAAGCTGGCTTAAAATAGAAGTTAAGAAGGGCTTTTTAAGAATGCTCACTTTATCATATACTGCCTATACAATACAGGATCGTTCAAATCTGATGTAACGACAATACTGTATAGGCGCTAGTACATAGCCTTTGGGACACGTTCATGGATCCACAACTGCGTATGATGTAATCAATTGCCATTATAATATTTTGAGCAGCCTGAATGTGAGCAGCAGCAGCAAGGATGCAAAAATAATGTTCGTACAGCTGTGGACAATCATTTATAGATGCCAAACGTTATTAGACGTGTTAATTAATGTACAACCCATGTTGACATATAGTTTTTCAACATTGTTTGTGTAAAATGAGCTGTTCCTCGTGAGTTAGTGCAAAAATGCTACTAACCAAGTCGTATATTCCACTGCTACGTACACACAAGTGTAAATTTGTCGTTACACCCATGGTCATGTAAGACAGTTACTGCATCTCTCAATGGTGACTTGGACAACATTATAATATAACATATGGCCATTGGTTCCAAGCAAACTCATAGTACCATCGCTTGAGTGGTACAGATAGGTAGGATGTAGAGTGAACGACTAGAATACATAAAATAATCTATATAATCTGTGAGGTCTAGGTACGATTTGATGGGACTTTTTGATCGAGTATATGTATTATTAATGGATGTCTATTTTTACACCACTAGACGGTACAATACTTTAGTTTTGATTAAAAAAGAACAACTTATATTTTTAATGGTAATATCCAGGTCTCTAATAACAGAATTTCAGAAATAGTCTCGTTTTGGTTTTTAAATCATTTTACTACCTGAAAACCTCTCATGCAGGTGTTTATGGATGTTAAAATTATTTTTAATCAAAATGTGAGAATTTTTTAAATTCAGTTCTTATTGAAACCTGGATATTAGCATATTAAAAACTACAATTTTAACTTTTCTATTTTTATGAATTTTGTGGCTCCAAGCTCTTGTTTTTCTAATAATGGTTTTAAATTTTTAACTTGAAACTTCCACCAAGTGCTGTATAAATAAATATCCACTTATAAAATATCTATTCGAAAAAAATTCCATCGAATTATGGAATTATGATAAGTAGTTAAGACTTTATCAACCATTGAGTATTCAGGTAGTTCACTTGTCATCTTGCCTTTCCGTTCACCACAAGCATGATGTATTTATTGCTCTACTGTAATCAACAAACGTTAAAAATTCTATTACTTTATATAAGGAAACGAGACCAAGAAGCTGTTAGCAACTTTTTCAGTGTTTTACAACAAATCATATGTTCATAGGCTTGCCAGTGTTTATAGCAAAACTGCTGTGTCAGTGATAGTACAGTATATTGTAACAATAATTTACCCGATCAGTTTTACTATACCAAAATGTATTGTAGTGAACTAAAATGTTTTCATCACCCAAAAAAATTTTTTCTTTACCTGTACAATAATACTCTTAATAAAGGGACACTTTAAATGTAACAGTCTAATTGTCGCATGTTATCTTATTCAATTGAATATTTCTTTTAGTAGGTAAGAATACATTCAATTTTTTTGTAAGAGACAAAACTTATGGAAACCTTACTCAATTCCTCGATAGAGTAGACATTACTCTAAAACTCATTTGGAAATCTTTTGAGAGTACAGTTTAACACTGCCTGGAATCTCTAAATATTCAACTCGGTCCCATCGCTGAATACATTCAGATCTACCCTTGCTCGGGAGCATGATAGATAGCCGCCAGTTGATGAAAAAAAAAGGAAATTGGGCATCAAAAGTAAACAAACACAAACTCCTGCATGTATTCACAAAAGAAAATGTATAGTAAGGCACTTGAACACATGTTAAAGCCGACAAATTCGTAAAGTTTTTTTTTTTTTTGTTTGATAATAAGTTTAGAGAAGTTCATCAAGTAAAAATGTTACCAGATAAACGTAATTCAGGTCAGGAATATGTAATTATTATTTATTTGATAGGCCTTTGGAACATATTCATTTTTAACGTTTAAATTTTGCTTATAGCAAACTCTTAATGCAAAAAGTGGCAGATATGTATCAGAATACCTTCACTTTGCAATTTCTTATTCCTATAAAATTTTTTGCTGGTTAGCTCTTAACATCTTTGTTACTAGTACACGTAACGCAATATGTATATTTTACCAGTATAAAAGGATATCCTGCCTGTCCTAACTTGTGTAACAATACAGGTCTGCCAGATTGGCAACTGAAATATACAACTTGTTATGACTTGCTGCATTTTTAGAGCCAGTGGTTTTTGGTGAAAAGAATTCTGCAACAACTTGTTTCAATGCCTTACGTGTACACCTGCAACTCTGGTTCGTGGATATTGGCAGAATATAATAGGGCAGAGACGTGGATCATTTGACTGTGCCAACCAGAACAATGTTACTACGACACTACACGTTTGTGATTTGCGGAGAACCCAGAGACGCCGAATATTAAATACTTCCAATCGCTGACCGGGAAGCAGAGAAACAGATATACACATAAGACACTAAAACAAATTGTTGCAGAATCCTTTTCACCAAAAATCACTGGCTCAACACATTTTTTAAATAGGCAGCCAACGTTCAATTCTTGCAGTTTCAGTTCGCTAAAAAACAACTGTTATAAACATCCAACATCTGAGTAAATTGAATCATGTGACAGATACTACAGAGTAGATTATACCTATTTCAATTCTGTAAACGCCTGTAATCAGTAAATGAAACTGTCAAATTATCTAATGTTATCTCGTTCAAAGGAATATTTCTTTAGTAGTAATTTATTTAATTTTTCTTTGTATGATACCAGACATAATTAGGCCACAAATCTCATGTGTGTGGTTTTTTACGTTTTCAAATATAAGAAGTACAACAGTGTACCAAGAGATTATGAAATCAGTTGTTTTTTTTTTTTCTTCATTATGGATTTACCATAAAAACCTGCTATTTCATAAGTAATATAGTAATATCTGGTGGTTCTTTCACAAGTGTCGTTACAAACTATTGGGTGGGCCCCATACATTAAGTGAGCCAATAGATTTTCATTGTAAAAGCATGAGTGACTGGATTTAGTTCCTTGGACATACTCCATTGCAAAATGAGTGACTGTCAAAGAAAACTAAATAAATAATAGATTTCCATAAATAAGCATACAACATGCAATTCCAAAATGGAATTGGGTCAAATAAAAAAAGGAACAAACATATAATAAATGAAAATAATAACAAAGAAAATCAAAAAACCAAGTAACATGCAACACAACAACGATGTGACGAAACAAAAAACACAGTAGACATCAGACAGGAACAGAAAAATGACACAACAAGAAGACGAGACAAAACACAACTGATATCGGACACAAGCAGCAAATACAAACGTTTGCTGTACTCGATGTCCTTAATTTATAACTGCCTACCTACTCCTGCAAGTTTTTTCCACCATTTACATTGCATTTCCTCGTGGCTTAGCTCAACACCTATGTGGGAGTTTTGGCAAGTTAAGATTTAGTGGTAATGGTACTGTTGCCCTAAACTTGCGCTTAATCTTGTGGGATGAAATGACGTGAAATAATACGGCAGAGAAACTTCAGAGGGTAGAGTAATAAGTGGCAAGGAATGTATGTCTACCAAGGGAAGCAGTACTGGGCAATGACTATACACAACACTGGATGTCTGTTGAGACATTAGACTGCCAGGTGCAGGGGCACCAACCAGCTAACAGCGTGTTAGAGGCAAGGAACGTATTCTTCAGAAATACTGCTTCAGTCATAGCAAATTAAGGGTGTTCACATGGCATAAACACATAATTTTGTACTTGTGCGATGTAGTGTTAGTTTCACAGACATTACTTTTGACTACATTTTCCACTTGTGAAAAGTTCTCATAATCTTCTCATAACAGCATATCAGAGTTAAAATTTGCAAGTTACTGGAACATGCTAATAACAAAAACAAACTGACTTACGCAAATGAAATAATTTACACTGGAATTGAATAGAATGGATCATGCTAAAATATTTAAAATTACCGCAATACAATTCCTTTGCAATTTTAAAAAATTATAAATATAAGGATATTTTTTTTTATTTATGGCCATTTTTAAAAAATACAAAAGGACTTTGTTATGTGGTTTTAAATATTTTAGCATAGGGTCCGTACTATCTAATTTCAGTGTAAATTATGTCGTTCGAATAAGTCGGTTGGTTTTTGTTGTTAGGATGTTCCCGTAACTTGAAAATGTTGACTTTGACATGCCACTATTGGAAGAATGTTAGACTTAAAAAAGTTTCACAGGTGGAAAATGTAGTTACAAGTAACTTCCACTGAATGAACACTATGCCGTGCAAATTAAAAATTCTGCATTTTTGTTACGTAAATGCCCTTAAAAGTATATTGTTTGGCTCTTAAGAAAGTTAATACCTGTACTTTGAGTGTATAGTGATGTGACCCACCTAGCGCCGGGTTTAAGACCCATTGTCGCCTTCCCTATGCCTTCACCACCTCCGCAACATAGACGAACCACGAACTAATTGTGTGTAAATTATAAGTGTAGTGTAAATGTAGACCAACAGTAATCAACCAAAACATTTAAACGAACTCACCAAAAAGCCACATCAACCGGAAAACATAATTATAGACTAAAAACACTCTAGGGCAGCCGCCCGATCCATTAATGTAAATCAGGGTTATATGTCTTTCCATGTTTGTAAAGTATAAATTCACCTCACCGGAAGTGGCGTGCGCGAGAGCTCTGGAGTCCTTGCGCATCGCCATCTTCCGGCAGTTGTAGCTCGGCGGGCCTAGGGTGTACACGCGTCACGGGGGACCATCAACATTTTGCAATCGATCACCATCACTACAATAGAGTAAGTTTTTCAGAATATGTTTTCAGCAACGACATCCCCCGTGCTCGTCACCCCTCCCGGTCGACTCACGGCCCCCGGGATTTATTCACTTTAATTATTTTCGCGGCCTCGGCCAGCTTGTTCTACAGTGTTTCAGATACTGGCCGGCTATAGGGCCAGGCCCGCTCAGCATCTTACATATAGTAGTGTATTGTGCGCAATAAAGCAATAAATATCATCAATCTTACGTAGTCATGTGTTTAGTTATTTTCACATCACGTAAGTTTTAGGGTCCAGCATTCTCTGGAGCAACCTAGCGTTTTAGTGTTATGTACGAGTGTTTTAAAGTGTTCATTTGTTTGTGCTATGAGGCGTGGAGGGGGCCTCAACACCCTCCCCAGCGTAACCACCGTAAGTAGCATTAGGCCTTTGTGTGAGGAGGCAGCCACGTGGCCGTCGACCCGACCCTGAGAACAGAGTCCCGTGTCCGCCCGGGCTAGTTAAATTCAATGACGGACTGGCGCCCTTTTCACGGCAATCACCACCACGAGCAACCACGTATTCAGGTTTGACCAACTAGGGAACTCCGACACGCCGCCTCCTCCTCACACGCATATTGGCTACGTCAATAGTCAGTTGTAATACTCCTTTAACATACACCATGTTTCACCACTGAGTGGACTTGAGAATCAATCTTCAGAGATTTCTACAAAATACACTTATACCCCCTTCAAACGACTTCATTCATACGTCACAAATTCCATCAGCCTCAAAGATATTGGTTGTGAGAATTGCACGTTACATTGCCTTACACAAAATTCTAACCGAGAACCTCTGTACCATAGACCTGAGCTACAAACAACTGTCTCATGTAACATTGCAATGGTTTTTTAAAAATATGTAAAACTGACATAGGCATATAACTGTTACGCAACAATACATATAGGTAAAATTGCAATTACGTTTAAATTGTCTCAATTACCATGCTTTCTTTTCGGAGCATCTGCCTCGAATGTTTTACAAAATAGTTTATATTGTAGTAATTTATTTATTTAATTCGGTGACTTAACTAACCTAACCTTCAATGTTCTCTATTTATATTATCATAATAATTGAAGCTTAAAGTTAACCCCTATCCAATATCTCAACAGGTCAGATAAATATAATGGGAAATCAAAAACAAATGTAATATCTTTTTACCACTTTAAGGGTTGAATATAAAAAAAAACTTATATTTTCAACATTTGAATAAAAATATAACTGAAGTGGAACAATCCAATTAAAAATCATTTTACCCATTTTCATAACCTTATATTTCAAATTTCAGGCTGTGCCTCAAATAGCTCAGAGAGCACTCCTTCGCACCTTCTTGACGTCACAGAGTGTACTCTCTGCTGTCCCAAATTCGAGGGAGCATATCTATTACAACATACAATCTACATATAATCACATATCCTTATGTGTGTATCTTTTCTCATAGGCTTCCACACAGTAGGTACAAGGGGTGAAGCTGCACTCCCAATTGCATTACGATGCTATTTTACTGTGAGAGTTTTCATATCCCAGTTTGTGCAAAATTTATTTGAAATATCGATACATTTCTGATGATTAAATGTTAAAACTTAACGAACATACTAAAGAATAATTCTACTCATTGTAGTGCTCACAAAAGCTTATTTAGTAAGTAGATGATTGATTAATTATTTCTGTAAGTTTAAATAGATCTTTCTAATTTATAGATCCCAAAATTTTCTTATAATAGAGTTTGTGGTTCATTACGATTTAAGTGTGTATTGTAGGTATTTCAAGAGCAGATGTAATTTCTTCATAAATACGTGTGCAAACATAAGCTTTGAAAGGTAGCCCTACGATTTTTGTTTAAATGTGCTCAAAGGTTTACACTTTTAAGGCATAATTTATCTTGAAATTATTACAGTTCTTTACAATGGTATATTATGTGCTTTGTTTCTAAAAAAAGCCCTTAAATTCCACAATTTTTGTATCTTACAAGCCACAAATTTACCTTGCGTTTTTGCCTTGGCGTATGTTTATGTATAGGCTCTACTTTCCAAGGCGTGTAACCCCTCACCCCCCTCGTTCCCGCATTACCTAAATCCGTGCACACCTACACCTATACTCCTACAAACATCTTTTAATACACACACAAGTTTCTTAGTTATAATTTGTTAAATGTTCAAGCAGTTTTCACGGAGTATTTAGATTTTATTTTTAAAAAAGGAACTTAAGAACACGCAATCAGAATTTTTGTAAATTCTCTGGGTCATCCACCGGTGCACACCGGATGTTATAAATTACTATTTTACTCTCATCCAGTTCAGTTGGTGTATCAACGGTTTAATGACCCTGAAATGTCACTGAATCTGGTAGATATTCCCCAGAACATCACTCAGTGAAGTGTACATCACAATCTCGCATGAAATGTTTAATGTAACATGAATAATTATTAAATGTGAGGTCAAATAAAGTAAATTTGCCAAATTTGTTTTTGCATTGAAGATTGTATTTTAAAATATGTTCTTATTATAAAAAAAAGATTTAATTTATAGATTTATATAATAAACTATGTTTACTATTACAAATGCTACTAAACTGTTGGGTTTGGAGTATATGTTCGTATAACGTTAAATAACGTAAACAAACTCGTCCTATTTAATTAGTTGCGAAAACATTTCAAAAAACTTTTGGCCTGGCATTCAGCAATGGCCTCAACTGGCGTTCACTTGTGTTTCAACCATTGATGCACTCAACATTGAATTTTCTGTAATGTAGTATTGCTAATCAACCCCCTTGCTCAGCTGCAGTAGCTACATATTTATTGTTACCGGTATGTGTATTTACGGAAGGGAGCGTAGCAAACCAATGGTTATGTGTGAATAAGAGACAAATACTGGGCGTGACCAACCTGTTGGATTAAAGTTTTGAAAGTAAAGGAATAATTTACAACAGCGTTATACTTACTAAGCTGAAACAATTTTTCATATTTTAATGCATTGATATTTCATACCTGTCTTGAACCCTACATAGTGCCACATGATCGCTCATTTACGAGTATTTTGTAGGTTATGGGTCTGTAAGCCCGTGTGAAAATGATCACCAGTGTTAACAGTACAACTGCAGTACAAGGAAATCATAGGCCAGTATTTAATTTATACCTATTTAATTTTTTATTTATTTAACTGCCATCTAATACTGATAAATTTGCTCCTGGGTAGAATTGTTTGTAAGAACCTACATTGTAAAAATATTAGTTGTTTCATGTTTGTGTGTTAGCTCATATGTGTCATTCATTTTAAAAATGCTATTAACACAGCACAATGGTTCCGTTTCAATGCTGGGACATGTGGCCACAGACTGGGGATTCATACATTGAAATTAAAAATGCAGGAACTGGTGAAGTACAAAGAAGGGCAGGTGGTGATGAAACTGACAGGATGGAGAGAAGGAAGGTAGTTGTAGGCCACCTGTAATAAAGGAAATGTGATGGAGTGCATCGAAAGACAAGCGGAGGGTCGAAAGACAGGTCAGGATATACAAGAATGTAAAGGGAGGGTGACATTGTCACCTAATTAAGGGAAAGTGTAGAGGGAGAGGAAACATCAGTGACAAGATTTGAAGGGTGTGGAGGATATTGGAGCTCTAAGTTTGTGAGGTAGTAGAATGTTTTGCAGGACTTGGAAATTACATTGGTGGTGAGGGGGTTCGTTTCAGGAACTGTGTAGGCAGGGAGGTCTAGAGGGGCAGAAAGGAGTAATGTTGCCACAAGGACAAAGCACAATTGCGAGTGATTTTATTATTGTTGTTACGTAAAGCTGGAGCAGCCAATCTCTTTGATAACACTTTTTGTGGTTAGTTCAGGGAGCTCCTGCTCGGACATCCCAGGGAGTTCCTCAGAGGAGCTCCGTGGGAGCTCCCTATAAAGACATCCCTGGGAGCTCCCCAGATGAGGAATTTAGGATGACCCAAATTCATCTTCCAAGGAGCTTCCTGGGATGTGATGTACTTTTCGAGGAGGTACTTGGGACGTCCTAGGTACTTGGTTTTTCGGAGCTCTCGGACATCCGAAATATGACATCCGAAATATCCATCCTTAGGACATCCCGAGGATCGCATGTACCCGGATATCCTCAAAGGATGTCCCTAGGACATCCTGGGGACTTTCTGTGCTGGTAGGGGTGTATTTGTGGTGATTCCAATGTATTCAGCATCCCACCGTGCACTGTTGTTTGGTAGGTATGTATTTGTCCTCAGCCGTAATTGACTTGCATTTGGTCAAAAAACCGTATTTACCAACTACAGTGCACAAGGTGCGATCATGAATACATTGGCCTCACTTCAAACATATTAAGACAGAGGCAACAGGGCCGATACCAAATAAGCAATAGCCAATTCCAGCGTAAACCTTTAACATAAACCAGCTGCTGTATGTACAGCCTCTCACAAACTCTCTATTCAACACCATAGTGAAGAAATGAGGCACTGGGATTAGCCCATCAGTATATCACCAAATCCAGACAACCACCAGGCTTTAAAATACAATAACTTAAAAATTTCCCACCACACCCTAGTTCATCCCTCGGAAACTAATTCACTCATTTTCCAGTACATGTTGACTGCCACTGTCCTTGTTTCAGCGAGTTATTAGGTCATGTGCTAGAAATGCAAACCAAGCCAGCTGAGGTTTGCTCAAAAACTTTTAAAAGAAAACAATGTCCAAAGAGTGTTTTCTCAAGGGAAAATATTGTTTAAAAACATGTAGACAGAGATGTACAAGAACTTACAGAATCAGTACTTGCAGGACAACTACCTGACCCACCTATCTACTCCTCCAAGTAGACCCTACCTCCATATTCTGCAAACAGATAGGGTATAAACCAATTCCTAACCACCTCAAGGTCTCTCACTCAAACCCGTCAAACTGCTGACTCCAGGAACACCAGCCACATATGCCCTATACCTACTTCCAAAGATCCACTTTTGAATCTTTTTCGTAGATAAATATATAACGTACTAGTAGAAATATTTATTTCTACAAACATTATCATGCATCAGATATATAGGGTTCTTAACCCATATACTTACTGTAATGTTCTGTACTGAAAGTTTAATAAATAAGACAGAGGCTCTCTCATAGTCAGCAGTTTTCATCATTCCATACCTAATACCAGCATTACTTCTGCAAAAGTTAGTTATGCCTTTTGTGTCAAGCTATATATTGCGCCCAGTAAATGATTTCGTGACTAAATTATCTTTATAAATGCACTGGTCGTACTATTTATTTAATTCTGTGTGATATTATTTAACAATTTTGCATGAAAAATACAACATTCAAAAAGAAGCAAAATTGGTACGTAGGGGCTTAAATATTGTGTTAAGTTTGACAAATTAATTAAGGTCCAAAAGTATGTAACTGGCTGTTCTAAAAAGAACCATTTTCGACATTTTAAAAAGATTGCAACATTGCATCTTAACTACACCAGCTGCAGTTTAACTGAATAAGATAGGCGAAGAAACAGAATTTAGGTAAATGTATTTAAAGCCACTATCTGACATTTCTACTAATTTTTATATAATTATTTAAAAGCGTAAGTTAGAAGATATATCACAAACATGTCTTACAATTTATCTTAAAAACAGGTTTTACTGTGTCAATTTTTTTAAAATTAATATTTAATGATTTCAGGTAGTTAACTGACAAAAATTTCTTAAAAAATGGCTTCAAGTATAAGTACTTTGTTTTGAAAAAAAATTAATGTGTCTTTAAAAAATGAAAGCTAATTCAGGAAGATGTATCTATAAGATGTGCTCTTGTTAGGCATAAAACATAATAACACGAAAAGTAGAAGAAATGAGTGATTTTAGTCTTACGATAAAATTACAGCAATTTTATATATTCTTTCGCTTGCTAGTACTTCTTTCACTTGAAATAAAGTTTTAGCAAAAGTTAATAGTGAGAGGAAATATCAATATCCTATACAATATTGGTTTGGCATCATCCATTATCATGAAAATTACCCCAAGCACATTATTGTCGTACGACATGCTACTTCTACGGAAGAATTCCCATTCTTGGTGAGCATTGGCAAGAGTTATTAAAATGCAAGGGATATTTATTTGTAAAGTGGCTATTAATATTATTCTAATGAAACTGTATCAGTGATTGATTACTTTTTATTGTAACGTAGTGGTGTGCCTACATCATCCTGGTCAGGGCACAAAAAATGTAGTGATATGGCAACAATCCTGGTCACGGCACTAGAAATGTAATGTTGTGGATGATTTGCGACCCTTGCTTAATCACATCCTGGTCACGGCATAAAAAAATGTAATGTAAAGCACCACCACTTACGGTCCCCATGCTTGCCATGACCAAACGCTGCCGACAGCACACCACCACTCGGAACATATTCACAGCTCAAAAGCCCCAAACAGAATGGCTGACCAACACAGTCACGCTCCCTTCACCACTACAGCGCCCCTGGCGGCCAACCAACGATCTAAGGAAAAAACGTTACCCAACTAAAACTAAGATAAATATAATGACAAATTACAACCTTTATACACATAAACCACAACTTAAATAAAAGTATTACTTTATAAAACATAAATACACATTAAATTACAAAATAAAGTCTAATGTTTTTAAATGTCATGTCTTTTGATTGGCCAACGCCAGGACGCCAAAAAATTAATTACGTGTTAAAGTGTATAATTATGTTGTTTCCAAAGAGAGATATGGGCAGGTATAAAAAATCAAACACACTGTTGCGGAGTGTCTGTCCTGACGATTCCCTAACATCCAGCTATGATCAGCTGTTATGGATTAAAAACAAAATCCACACTCCTAAAATAATATTAAACAGTAAATAATTCTACTGCGCCCATAATCACATGGCTCCTTAACCCACAACATGTAAACTGACAATGAACAAACAGACTGGACACAATCATTTCCCTAAAAAATAAAATATCTACAAACAATACTACAGTTACACAAAATGTTATCAATGATCTCTTGACATCTTGCCAATAATCTGTAAATTTAACTTTACCTCTGCACCATTTCTGCAATCCCTCAATTCACTGTCAGTCTCACCACACTCAGTTCCTTCACCTTCCTCTCGTCAACACTCTTACCTATGTGCCACACTTGCACACCCCACTCACATTCTCTACTGCACTCTGACTAAACAAATGTCTCACTCGCCAAACAAAAGGCCTTTTCCGTTTCCCTTATTATCCTCCTTGCTCACCAATTACAAAGTGCAATGTGTTTACCTTTATGCCTACTATCAAAGTCTTTACTCAGCAACTCCCCTTCACACTCAGTTCCTCGATTAACTTCACCTTTATCAGCATGATTACAATTTCCAAAGTCTCCAACAATTTCCTCAACCTCAAAATCACCGTCAGCCTTAAATTTACCCTCTAGAATATTCTGTACTTCTAGCACCGCCTCTACCTTTAGGCCTACTTCCTCTACTACTGATTTGCAGTCGAAAACATCTGAAGAACCTTCTCATGGTCAGCTAACTGCACAATCTCACACTTTACCTCTGCATGAAACTCATCAACTGTATTCTCAAACTTGCTGAATTCTGCACTTAATGCCTCAAATTTACTAGCCAACTTTTCTATCTGCACCTCAATCAGGCCTCCAATTATTGCAACTTAATACCATAAGCCATATTCACCATAAAACATTTTAAAACAGAAACAGGCTAGTAGAATACACAGAGGTTATTGACAATGACTTAAAAATAACATAAATTATATCCTGAACACAGGAAGTTAAAATTGTGCATATATAAGGCAGCAGACATAAATAGTACAAGGGGAAAAGTCAGCTCGTAAGATAACTGAGAAACAACGTGCTCACAGTGACTCAATTAATGGCCTTAAATCACAGCACAAGCTAAGACAAAGATTTTAATCAACCTAGCAACCAAGTGGTGAAGCCCAGATGTACAGCGACCAGGCGGTGAAGCCCAGATGTACAGCAACCAGGCAGTGAAGTCCAGATGTACAGTAACCAGGCAGTGAAGCCCATATGTACAGCAACCAGGCGGTGAAGTCCAGATGTACAGCGACCAGGCGGTGAAGCCCAGATATACACCAACCAGGCGGTGAAGTCCAGATGTACAGCAACCAGGCAGTGAAGCTCAGATGTACAGCAACCAGGCAGTGAAGCTCAGATGTACAGCAACCAGGCGGCGAAACCCATATGTACAGCAACCAGGCGGCGAAGTCCAGATGTACAGCAACCAGGCGGTGAAGC
>PNEQ01080884.1:0-16434 GCA_003012365.1 Medauroidea extradentata
ATATCCACTAAAATCTCATCAACATTTATGTGAAGACCTTTGGATCCCTTCTCTGCAGCCAAATGCAGCAGATGGCAGGCACAACCTAAAACTATAATATTTTCCTGATGCTGCTTTAATAAAGCTGAAACTCCATTTTTTGAGCCAGTCATCACCGCTGCATTGTCCGATCCCAGTGCAATGCAATTTTCCAATGGTACATTTCCTTCTGTGAGTGTGGTTACTATCATATCTCCTATATTTTTACCCGTGGCAGGACCCTGCAATGATCTGACTGACAATAAGACACAGTTCACGATCGCTAGTTCAGCGCTGTAGTACGTCACTACAATTGGGTACAACTTCCAGTCGTCGTTGCTTCTGTCTGTTGCTACCGAAAACGGAACTGTTTTCAACAAATCATTTACATTAGTTTCGTGCTGTTTCGCCATCTCACCTATGATTGCCGTCGTCTTCGTACGCCCACAACCATAGCGTTTCGCATCTTCACAATTTGGAAACATTTTACGAAAAAGAGGTCCGGCATGGTCCGCTACAGCAACGGGTAAATTATGCTTGACTATGAACGCAGTGAAATAGCATTCCGCGCGAATCGCACTAAAATCATTATTCTGAACACTGAAAAAACTTTTTATTTTATTACATTTTGCTTGAGCTTCGGCCACTTCATTCTTCTGATGTTTCACTGAACCCGCATGCAGTTTCAAATCTCTTCTTCCGCCATGCGCTATGTTTACGTCGCACTTACACACTGTACATTTCGAAAAATTCTCACCTTTTTGCGAATGTGCGGCCCAAGGGAAGTCTACACAATAAGACTGCAGAAATACTTGTTTGTAAGTTTTAGGCCTATTCTTCGCAATGTGTCCCGCCATCTCACAAACTTACTGTAGGTTTAGCACAACAAACAAACGCTACATTTCAAATTAACGCTGCCGTCGTGTAAGGACCTGATCCTGCATCTTAGAAGAACCGCAAAAATACTAACCAACTAATAATAAGCATCAATTGTTCCACAAAATATGAAAAATTATTTGCTCACGTAACCACGTTAACGAAACTATCAACCATCAAAAATGGCGACTAAAAAGAAAACAAAGTTGAAACAGTGCAGCCACTACGGTAAAAATGTATTTCTTTAGTACTGCGAGTTTCTTTTTTCTCGCGCCGTTTGAAACCACGCCAAAATATACTGAAATACATACGGTAATTTCTTAGCAAAAATTAGTAAACTGGGAAAAAACTAAAAAGCTTGAAATTCGTACAAAAACTGAAACAATTCGTAAAATCGTACAAACAACAAAAAATCGTACAAAATACGAAAAATTCGTACAATTTGGCAGCTATGAAAATGTTAAATGTAGACTGTAAACTTAACCACTTTTATGTTCAATTTCACAGCAATGAACTTGAAAGTGGTTACAAGGTATGAAAAAAAAAAAAAATTAATAGGCCTACATATAACATTTGCATCTCATAAAAAAATTTAAAATCTGAAGTCCGCTAGTTTTTTCACCACCTTGTAGTAAATGTTGGCCACTCTGCAAAGGTATACGACTTCATGAGGTTATCTTGAGACAGAAAATAGTTGCAAAGGATTTTCACACAAGCAGTAAAATTGTAGTAAATATATTTTTTTGCTTAACTTCGAAGGAAGCTTTAATCATGCTGGTGACATTGAAACATTAATTTAAGTTTGTTAACAAATTCTGAGTAGACTAACATATTTTCAGGTAAACAGCTGTACAAATGTTCTTAAGCGAAGCAAAAATGAGAAAGACTGACTTACTGAATGGTTTCAGGAAATGCACATTTTGTTACAAACGAACAGATTAAAGGAATTAAATTACCTTTTTTAAAAATTTGTGTGGGTTCCTAAAATAATGCACAAGATAAAGTGCATAAAGTTACATCAAATTCTAAGATGGGTAGGTTACACGTTCTGGATGATTTGGCGTGGAACAAACCGGTTTCGTTTTGTTTTTTACAAGTCAAAATATATTTTAAAAATATCTGTCTTTCTATTGCTTTGTGGGGCTGTACCTATTCATGTTTCCGAAATCCCATAGATTAATTAAAAAGCTGAAATTCCAGATAGCCCATTTTGTGATAGATGTGATAATTTTGAAACTGTAGCTCACAAAGAAGACCAGGAAAACATTGCAACTAAAAGTTCGAGAAATATAAAATTAAAATGATAGAAATTTGACAAAAAAATTATACACTTAAATTTACTTATCTTTCAACTTAACTATCATTTAAGGAGCTAAAATCCATCTTCAATAAACAGTAAACACAAACCTTGGAAGCTGAAGATGTTTTAATTCTTCAACAAATTTTTCTGTACACGTCTCAACTGGCTTTTCATCTGCCAAATCTTCCAAAAAATTCCTTCTATGATTGTTAGTTCTGCCTCTGTCTGAAAACAAAATAACAAACAATCAAATTATGTTACCAGAAAAAAATCTTTAAAAAAATCTATATATGACTCGTTATTAATTAAAGTCGCTCAAATAAATGTTGCATGTAATTCCAACACAATTTCATAAAATTATTCACAACATGTAGTTTATTTTGCTTAAAAAAATATTTGCCACACAATATAAATAACGTTAACACTTTTAGGAGTCCACGTAGAGGTCCCTAACCTGGTAGCCCAGCACTTTGTTGCTGGACTTTCACAATAAAGTTAAGTGCAATATCAATTATGCAATATCTACTTGGACGTCAGTAATCGCGGCCGGAAATGAAGACAAATTTCATCCAGGGAGCATGCTAGACAAGAAGCACTGGGAATGGATGAGTTCCCATAATTTTAGTTGCCTCCCTTCATCTGTTCTTTCACCTCTTTAGTTCAAATACAATATTGTGAAAGTCCACAAACTAAACTACCATTGTAATTTTGAACTTAATTATTCTCTATCCTACTGTATCCGTATGTTGGTCAGGCAATGTTTCCTTAATTGCAACTATGACAGTGAAAATATAAGAAATCTCATGCATTACTTAAACCTAGAACCCCACAATATTACACCACTAATGCTGGATATGATTGCACCATTCATTAGGTGTCATCCAACTGCAAAAATATAAAACAATACAGTATTAACTACCCAATGCACAATACAGCAAGCTGGGAAAGCATAAGGTTTGGCCTTGGTATCATGCCCATAGTAACGATCACCAATCAGACCCATTTTAATGGTGTCATTTGTTGACTGCATCACATTGGTTGGTCAGCTCATCGCATAGCCATTCATATTGAATGTGTAGTCACCTCTCTAAGCACCACAATGTGTGCAAGCATGGCTAGGTACACAGCATACATAATGTAATGGCAAGGTAAGTGGGCTTTATGTCTCGTGAACAATTATGTCAATACAGATGACGAGAAAGAACATGACAAAATGATGGGAACTAGAAGACGAATCGGCTATAAACTGTGTCAAGGAACCATCCCAGTACTTTCCTAGACAGTTTCTGGAAACCCATGGAAAACAGAAGTCAGGACATTTCTCACTGTAGAACGACGCCAAATGAAGTAGTGAAATACCTTGGAGATTTCAATAATATCCGTTTCCAATCACTAATAATGATATTTTCACTAAATGCTTTATACATTGTGCTGCCATCTCCGATACGACACGTATGACGTAATTGGACAGTTGTTTTTGTTTGCCGCCCGTCCGTCAGGCATTATAGTAGGTTTTGTAATTTTACACTGACTTAAAAAACTGTGAAAATTTTATGAACAACGTTACTTAAAAGCTAACTTGTAAAATTTGCTAGTTGCCAATGCATGCACCATTGCAGTTGAAGATTTTTTTCTTTAATAGGCCTACCGTAAAACAGGATGATTAGAAACACGGGGTGAATAGCTGGCAACTTTTGAATAAAGAAATAATAATTACTATAAAATTACTGCTTTACTGTTTTAACTTACCTACCTAAAAACCAAATTTTTTAAACAGAATTAAAACAAAAAAATTTGCTTTAAAATTGTGTTTCTATTCATTCTACTGTTTCTGATCACCCCATTTTAAGTTAACAAAGATTTCACTGGTACTGAGTTGAGAGGAGTGAAGACAGCAAGGCAGCTCTCGCACATTACGTTTTAGTGGTAAGTTTGCATTTATTTAAGTTTCATTCAAACTCCAGAGGAATGATAAATTAATATGAATTAATTTTATTGTGTCAAATCCGCTCAAGAATAATACATATAGGTTTAAAGTCAACTCATGGTGGTCATCCACCGAGACCAAAAAAATCCCCTGATTTTCCTAACTAATAATACAAAGTTTCCCTGATATTTACAGTTACAAAAACACATACTTTTGATGATGTAATAAAATATTTTGGAAAGCAGTTACTCACATGTTGGTACCATGTTGTATTTTCTTTGTTGTATATATGTAAGTTCATTAACCTATTTGCATCCACAAGTGTATCAGTACGTGCCCACATATTTGGCCAATAAGAATATAAACATACTAGTATGCAAGATCACTAGTTTGACTTGGAGGGAACTCGCAGTGCCATCTATGAAGTATAGAGTGAAACTACATTCGTTTGGGCATGAAAACAGCATGTGGCGACCTCTCTGTTGTGTTTACCTGTACTATCTTATCGCATGTTTCGTAATGTTTCCGCATTGTCAGGCTGCGGTTATAGTTCAACCTCCGTATCGGAGATGGTAGCACAATGTATAAAGCATTTAGTGAAAATATCATTATTAGTGATTGGAAACGGATATTATTGAAATCTCCAAGGTATTTCACTACTTCATTTGGCATCTTTCTGAGCGAGGCAGTCGTTCTACAGTGAGAAATGTAAGTTTGAACGTTTTACTGTCTCGTCGCGACTCTTGTCATTGTAAATACTGAATTTTGTTTGCATTTTGGCGGCTAATTTTTATTTACACAAAAGGTAGAGATAAAGTTATATAAACAGCTACAATATGTTTTTGCCTGAAATATTTTTTGTAATTATAACCTATACTAACGCTGTATAGGAAAACAGTGCAGTGTAAAAATACAGACTAATATACAAGCTGTCATACATACAAAAATACTTTAATTTTGGTTGCAAAAATGGTATAAAGCATAATTAGTGCTGCAGAAATCTTAGGATTGAGAAAAAATTATAGTAAATAGAACATAGTTATTTTTATTGAGTGTAAAAATAGTATTACTTAAGAGGAGAGACATTTTTGTGTGTGGTAGGGAAGACGAGGCAATGATGCGGTATTTTGAAATGCTGAGTTCTGACAGTTCAAGCAGTGAAGATTAAATGGACTGTGATAATAACAGACTTGCTTCAACCGTTCTCGTGTAGTTCATAATAACACAAATGACAGTTCTTCAGGGTCTGGTGATGAAAACATTGCAATGGACACTGGTTGCTGCGATGTTATCAACTGGAAGTGGAAACAGGTTCTTTCGCAACCTGTGTGTCATCACTCACTGGTGTTTCTGGCATAGCACCAAACCTAAATTTAGAAAAGAATTCCAGCCGGGCAGCGATATTTTCATTATACATGAATGACAGTGTTGTGGAGCATATTGTAGAACAAGCAAATAATTATGGGTCGAGTGATAGCAGTTTTGTAAATACACCACCGGACGAATTACGACTGTATCCGGCACTTCTTATCTTGATGGGTATCGTTCAAAAACCTACTCTTCAAAGCTAGTGGGCTAAGGAAGTTGCTAAAGACGCACCTTATTTTAGAAGTATTATGCCACGATGGCGTTTTATATCCCTAAACAGATATTTACATTTAGTGGACGACAAAACTCTGGAACCAGCAGATCCACTACGTAAAATTCTGCCAATTATAACTATGGAATCATATTCGTTTAGCAAAATTTACACGCCGTCAGAAAATGTCTTTGATGAAATGTAGGGGAAGAATGTATTTTATTAAATTCAACAAATCCAAACGTGCAAGGTTGGGATAAAGTTCTACAAACTCTATGATTCTGCGAATTCCTATATTTGCGAATTCAAAACATACGTGGGAAAGACAAAACCAACGGAATTCCTGCTAGCACAGCAATAGTGGTGGAAATGATGCAGAAATGTGATTTACTGGACAAAGGATACTTCCTGTATATTGATAATTGGTACAGTTCACCCAACCTGTTTCACAGACTGTTCTCTGCTAGAACAAATGTTTGCGGGACAGTCCACACCAACCGCAAAAATATGCCGAAAGAACTTTCAAAAGAAAAACTAAAAGTAAGTAAAGTTTTAGCCAAAAGCAGCAACATCACGTCAATGAAGTGGAAAGATAAAAAGGACATCTGCATGTTATCTACGAAACACACACTTCATTTTGCAGAAATAGGGAAGGTGCATTGTAAAACAAAAACAAAAATTATGAAGCCTACTGCAGTTACAGATTATTATAACATGAAGATGAGAGGTGTAGATGTAGGTGACCAAGCCATGAGCAAATTCCATGTATTGAGAAGGTATAGTAAGCCTTACAAGAAAATTTATTTTTATGTTGTAGACATGATGCTATTGAACAGTTACGTGCTGTACCAACAGTTACATGGTAAGGACAGAACATTTCATGTATTCAAACAGAAACTAGCAGAAGAACTTTTAGACACCTACTTCAAAGAAGATGTCATCAAGAGATGATCTGTGACACCTGGAGATTTGCCTTCGGGCCTGAGTGGCCGGCACTTTCCAGAGCAACTTGCTCCCTCTGTAAATGGGGCAAAATTCACCAAACGTTGTGTCGTGTGCTTTGAAAAGAAGCAACGGAGAGAGTCAACATGGAAATGTGACAGCTGTAATGTTGCCTTGTGTCTTAAGCACTTTAAGCCGTACCACACTCTCAAGAATAACTTAATTTCTAGAGACAGGCCTCAACATTATGATTTATGTTACACTTATGTGAGAGAAATTTTTTTGTATTATAATTAATTCTTCAAGGTTTATTGAGTGTAGAACTATTTTATTTCTAATGTGCTACACCTGTATTTGTTATGTAGTAAGTACATTTAGTCCTACAGTATATTAAGAATACATAAGCGCAAATAGGTATAACGTAGCCAATACAATCGTAAATATAAGATTTTATTCTCTGTTGTACACCACACACATGACTGCTTTACTTGAGAGGCAAATGAATCTTTTTTCACTTTTCATAAGTAATAATTATTACACGTACATACATATTATTTTACGTACAATGTACGAGTGTTTGTTTTATTATGTAAGTGAACTTATGTGAAGTATTTAGGTATAAGGCTGATTATACGTAATTTCAGATATATATGTTTTGTGAATCACTTTTTTATGTACCAAGTCTCATGTAAGTGAATTCCATTGCAAATCGTGGAGTAGGGTTGTCTGTGTATATTATATATATATATATATATATATATATATATATATATATATATATATATATATACATATATATATGTATGTATATACACATACACACATTCATATACAAAATGTCCAGAATCAAATTCATAAGCACAGCACACAAATCCTGGGCAAAATCTGAGACAAAAATTTTAATGGCAAAATGTTGTACGATGATATTTTACATGCACGATGTGGCAATGTAGCACTATAGTTAGTCCCCTCTTGTGTGGCACAGATATCTTACTACTTGCTGTTCTGACCTGTATATTATAGACACAGGTTCAAATCCCAAGCAGTACAAATATGATTCTACATTTCCTCAACATAACAAAATAATACCTGTATGTGGAAAGCAAGAGAGACTTCTTCCATGCAATGTTGCCACATTGTACATGTAAAACATTGCACAATGTTTTATGTGCAGTGTTGCCACACTTTGCATGTAAAATGTATGATATTTTGCTACTTACATTTTCATCTTCAATTTTATCCAGGACTCACATGTGTTTGAACATACAAAAGTTACATCTGTACATAATTATATTTTATAGATTTAAATTTTTGTGTGTGTGTCTGTGTGTGAGCGTGCATGTGTGTGTACGTCGATGTGTGCATACATGCATGTATGTGTACGTGCGCATGCATGTGTGTGCATGTGTATGTAAATTTATATATAGTCTACACTAGTAATTAAGTAATATATCTTGAATCTTGTATGTTTTATAAAGTTGTGTTATGAGCATCTCAGTCCTATATCTGAAAGGTTTGTTGTGTGTGTGCATGTATATGCACGCACGCGCATGCATGCATGTGTGTGTGTATGTATATGTATGCATATAAATCACAAATATATGTATACAAAATTATACATGCCAAACCACAAATGAAAATGTTTTTTTATATATATTATGGAGATAACTTGCAAAATTTATATGGATATTATATATGTATATAAAGTGCATAATTTTTGGTTTAAAATCCTTTAAAAAAATTGTTTTTCTTGTTCATATTAAAAGCAATGTACAAATAATATAATTTGAAAATAAAAATATTTCATATAAGTAGTCAGAGAATTTTAAATAATTACTTTGGGAAAAATTTCAATAAAATACAAAAATAGATATATAATCTCATCAAGAAAATATTTTTTCTGTACAGGGAAGTAATTTTGAAAAATTGATTTCAAAATCAAATTACTAGTAAAATTTTACAAACCTACTTCCATTAAGTTAAAGCAAAAAAAGTTTGTGGATTCCATGGCCGCTCTAGCTCTTAAGGTGTGTGGAAGCAAATGGGTTAGTAACACATTTGAAAGATACATTAGAGCACTCATTTCAATGACCTGCAGTCAAAGATTTGTTCTTTGTCGCTTCCCAATTTCACAACAAAAATTCACAAAACACACACTCTAACATATCCTTGTTATAAATTGCAAAAAAGCACGCTGAGTTTTCATTCATGATAATGAAGTTCTTTCAACTGGTGTTCTAAGTTCCTTTTTAATATTATACATATTACACCTCGTAAAGGTTAAAATGCCAGGAAAATGTTAAACATTCATGTTGCATGACACCTAGCGAGCAGAGAAACACGATCTAAGAGAGCTCCCTGGGGTTAGCGGAAAGGATCGTACTATGATGTGGTGCAGTTGACACTAGGTGAGGATTATGCAGTGATGTAACTGACACAGGCTGCATTTTGGTGTAAATGATACACTGTGATACACGGAGAAGATGGCACTCGGAGCAGATGTCACTTAGAGAGGTTGGCACAGCGGTGTAACTTACACTCGGTGCAACTGACACACGGTGAGCTTGACACAGTCTGAAATATGCTGTAAATGACACACTGTGAGACTGTCATGTACCCGGCCGGGCCTGCAACTGGGACTGGTCTTTTATGACCTTAGCAGGAAGCGATCAGTCTTCTAACCCCCTTGCCTACTACCATTGCAAGTAGATGGATCTGTATAAAAAGCAGGCTCCCTGTCTAAGTGTTGGATTAGATGTTTATTTTGCTGTAGGCCTACATCTTAATTGTGTATTCTCATTCTCGCACAAGTGTGTATACATAAGAATTACAGGTTAGGGTAGGAGGGCAACATTTCACCCATCCTCATTAAAGCAGGATATCTGGGGATCCTCCATGAGGAAATCTGGATTTCAGAGTGCAAAATTAGGCTATTTTGGCTATTTTAGCAATTTTAATAGGACGAAAACTTTTGAACATAAACTTAGATATAAGAATAAATAAATCAGTGTATTTTAAGAAAGAATGGTGTGAAAATTTTTGATTAAATGGCAAAGGTACTTTTCTATAATTTATTGATTTCATGTTATAGTTTTTTATAATGAGGAAAAGACTTTATTGACTCTCTGTATAACACTTTTTTATTCTATGATTTAGGGCAAAGTCATACACATACTTCACTTTGTTATAAGCCTTGTTTACAAATTTTAGAATACTGCTTATTATCTCAAGCTTAAGAAAAAAAATACAAGCACGATACTTTTTTTTATTTGAAATATTTGTAGGCAGAATTTACAAAATATTAATAAAAAATGAAAAAAAAATTATGAGAAAATTTACATGGTAACTTCCTTATATAACTATCAAATAGTAAGAAACAGTAGTCGTAACTTGAATGGCAGGAATGTGATATTTCATGTTATGATCTTTGAAAGAACTGTGCAATAGGAGTTCATGACTAGATTCAGTTTCTTAGACGTACTTCATTGCAAAATTGAACGACTGTCAAAGAAAAACTAAACAAATAAAAGAAACCATAAAATAAGCAGAGTATGCTTAGTCAGCAAGATACAAACACAACATGAAATTCCAATATGAAATCGGGTCAAATAAAAACAAGGAACAAACAGATAATAAATGAAATTAATAACAAATAAAATAAAAACCAAATAACATGCGACACAACGATGAGACGAAACAACAAACACAGTAGATATCAGACACGAACAGAAAAATAACAAAAGAACACAACAAGTAGACGAGACAAACTGCAACTGATATCAGACATGTACAGACAAGACAAACGACACAATGAAGAGAAGAAACAAAACACAGTAGTTTTCCAGACAGACAGTGTTACGACGTTTTGGAAGACACAAAGGGTTCAGGAACACGAGTGCAACTGATCGGTTCTTGCAATGGGGTGGTATTACAAACTAAACCTCTTTTTTCTTATAAACATACACCAAAGCGAACGAATGCTGCCATGTTGCAAAAAAAACTCCCAGTAAAAATTGAAGTTTTTACTACAGTATAATGTCTCATATTGCACATAACACATCCAACTCTTCTTGGTTTACAGGACTGAAAATATTGAAAACATAACTAGTTGAATTAAATTTTATTGGATTCTGGACATACGCCATTGCTCATGTTTAGCTGATCAAACCTGTGTTGAATGATAAAGTACGAAAACAAGTTGAAACTGGTAGAACATTATCCACTCACGTCAAAGAACACAAGAACAACACACAAAAGGGTGACATCCATAAATCTAGAATTGCAGAACATGCATGGGGAAATAGCCACAAAATTCTCTGGGACTCAGCTAAAACAATAAGTCAGGAAAAAGACAATATTAAAAGGAAAATTAAAGAATCAGCTTACTTAGCCAGTAACAAAAACATCATAAGCCAACAGAGCATTGAACTGAAAAAATATGTGGTTGCCTTTAATAAAAAAAGAAACAGTGTTACAGAAAATAAATGAATAAATAAATAAAACAAATAAACATACATATGTTTAACAGTCTCTGCAGAACACCAGCCAACATCACTACAAGGTTCTCAGCCAATCAGGAGAGTTCTTGCCTCTCATTGGCCGAGAGCCCAGCCAATCACACATCCTTTGCCACTATTGGCCGAGCAGCTTAGAGACCATCCAGGCTATATAAACACCATTTTTCTAGCGAATTTCATTCGCATCTCTGAGTTCCGACCAGCTGTTTCTCAGCCTGAAGACGGGGATAGACCGCAATCCCTGAAACGTTGCAGTTTTTTTTGTTGATTTTTAACTTGTGTTGTGTTTTCTATTGTCTTTGTTGTCCATTGTTTACTGTTTTTCGTCTATTTCCATCTTGTTTCATATAGGGAATCTGGTTCTATATTTGTATCTGTCTTTTTGTGTATGTATTTTGTGCCTGGGTGTTGTGTCGATATTAGACTGAATTCCATTTTTAGAATTCTTTGTTGCCTAATATAACTTTTATTAAAAAATTTGACAGAATTCCTACGGAATTGCTTTTTTTATATTTTTGTGTGCGTTTTACATTTTTTTTATGTGTTTGTTTTTCGTACTTTGTCATTCAACACAGGTTTGATCAGCTAAACATCAGCAATGGCGTATGTCAACAATCCAATAAAATTTAATCGTAAACTCCCATTGAAACAAACATTTAGAAATCTAATAACTAGTTGAATTTGTACTGGGAGTCTGAGACTCCCAAGCCTGGAAACCATGAAGATCTACATTATGGTGCATTGATTGCAATTTGTGGATAAACGATCCTACGTGCTAGACAAGAACTTTAGTGCCACGAAGCAATGTTTGTTGTGATCGCCGTTTGGACGCCTTCGGGTCCGCTCGGCCCTAGTCGGCAATTCTCGTGTGCTCCCTCCTTCCTCCCCTCTCCCTTCCCCTCTGCACCAGCTGAGTTGGCTGGAGCGTGTGTGCAGGACAGTTAGTTTTCTCTCGGCCCGGTTTGAGATTAGTTGTGTGGGCTCGCGACCGCGCCGACACTCCCTGACATGTACTAGGTAAGTTTATAGTTTTCTTGTTTCATTTCCTGCTTATAGTTTTCTATTCTTGTTCGGTTTGATTCTGTTTGTTCTTCCGTTGAGTTTGGTAATCAGGGTTGTTTCGTCGCAAGCGCGAGCTTGGCACAAGAGGGATGTGTTTCTCTGCTTATATTAATTGGGTAATGAAGAGCTGGTATGTTAGCTCATGCACACTTAAGTAATCTTTGTTCTAATTTAGTTTCGCCATTTGATAACAGCTTTGATTATTGTTCTTGGGTCATGCCCAGTTTGACGTCGCCGTATTGATTGTAACTACTCTTATGTACCTGCTTTTGACATTGTAATACATTCTCTGCTATTAAGATCTTGCCTTAACATTATTAGTAGGTTTGAACCTTGTAGCTGTTGTGTATTAGTGATGTTGAGTGTTAACTCATGCGGAGGGAGTGTAAAGGCAGCTGTGTGCCTTAGTCTGATACAACTCGACTAAGATTGGCAGCCTGTGTATACGGTGTCTGCTTAAGAAGCGGGCACAAATTTGCAGAAAAATATAACTTTGAATTAAATGACATAATTGAGTATATCTACTTATAAAGAATTGATTTTAAATTATTTACTATTGGGTCACGATTTATTAAACAAAGTAAAAAAAAAAAAAGAAAATTAAAAGCAGAATTATGTTAACAAAATGAAATGATTTCCATATTTACCTTAAGATTTATTTTTCCACTTTTAATAAAACAAGAAGTTACCAGCATAACCTGTAAGTTTACTTTCCTCAAAGTGGGTGCAAATAAACCCTGAAAGTTAAAATAGTTATGGACATCTAGGAATATTAAGTAATAAATTTAATTTCGATATATGATAAACAAAATATACAAAAGATAAGTCATTTTACTAAGTGATATACGCGTACCCAGTTTGATTAAAGTAAGGAAAAATTTTTCGAGATGTCTTTCTATCATAAATGTAAAAAATGGCTACAGTTGTCAAAATATTATCAAAGGATGAACTTTTGTTCACAAACCCTCAATCAACTAAAATACACAAAACCTCAATCAACTAAGCAGAATATGCATGCAGAGATTCAGAAACTTCGCAAAAATATTCCTCCAAATATGTCAAATTATGAAATAATATGAAATGGTCGCCACTATGAAAACATGTACACGTGTTCACAGTAATATACAAAACTCAAGTCAGCATTGTATGAAGTATACGTGTACAATTCATTTACAAAGATTGATGACATTGGTCCACTGGTTCAACAGTTTTTTGGGAGACATACACGGACACACAGAAAGTAGGCTGAAATAACTTTCATACAAGAGTGAATTTTAAGGTAATGGCACTCTTCTATTCGCGAATTTTTTGTCTCCAGAACACAGCACTGCATAAATCAAAATGGTGGTGTTAACAGGTATAAACAAGACATTATTGTGTTGTAATGGGGATTTTAGTGTTGATATATGTCTGACACCACATGCGCAACTGTACCAATAATGTCTGCAGCCATAGCCAGTACCATCAGCGACCTAGAGGTATACAGAACACAGCCCGGGATGTTTCTGCAACCGACAGGATCAACTGAGTGGTTACCTAAATGTCACCATGTGGCAATCACAATAAAACAAAGGAAAGTTTAACTAGCGAACACAAGCCAATTAATACAGCCCACATGTGCACTAGCCTCCTAGGAGAGAGTGACATTGGTCATTTCATCAGGCAACACTGCGTCGATGTACACGACGTGTACAAATGCCTAAGTGTGTGCCATCTCTTAACACACAGTGCAGGCGTGTGTAGGCCAATTCAGAAATTTTATGCTTTTCAGCATATTTTTCTATTATTTTTTATAGTTGCAACACAACATATACAGCAAATAAAAAAGAGAACTTAAACCGCCTCACGAGTCTAAACCACAAAGTGTGGCCCAGAGTGACAACGTTACAAAAACAAAGACGGCACAAAACGTGCCAAATGCTTTTCTTTGAATTCATTATCAGTAAGTTTATTATTAAATCAAAGTGCTTTATGTGTATCTCTTACCTATTCATACCAGTTCGGATTTTTGCAACATTTAGTTTTAATGTGTTACATGCACATCTGCAGCTCTGCTACATTGTCTATGATTGGATGATTTTACCACGCTCAGACACCTTTAATAGACTTTTAGGGGTATTGCAATGTACTATTTAAGGCAGTTAACATGATGTCCGTAGGAGCTCCTGTTCGGACATCTGTACAAGTTCTTTAGAGGAACCCAGTATACATTTAAGAGCGTTCGTAAGACGTTCATAAGCGATCTTGCTTGGACATCTGTGAAAGGTATTTTCAGGGCATTTCCACGCACTTTTTACTGTGGTTTGCTGAACATCACCTTTTATAGTGGTTTGCTGAACATCACCTTTTATAGCGGTTTGCTGAACATCCATTTGATATACTTACATGACAAATTTGGGATGATCATTCAGGAACGGAACTGTCGAACTTCATAGTAAACAAATACGGGACAATCTTCTCTGCATAATTCTATGCTATTATTCAGCTGTTCCTTGAATCTACCTAGAACCCAGTGTTTGGACAGCTGAAATTTTTCCATTGTGGACGTTTGGAATATGTAACTATCTACATGCTTATCGAGGATGTAATTCAGACTTCCTAAGGATATTCTTCAGTTGACAGACATGGGACATCCTTCAAGTTGCTTATTGATAAGCTATCTTAGACTAGTAGTATTCACGAATTTTCAGAGATATTATAATAAGGCATCCCACAGAGCTCCTCATAGAAGGAGTTTAGAATGATCCAAATTCGTTCTCCGAGAAGCTTCCTGGGCTGTGTTATCACCCATGTACTTTTCGAGGAGGTAATTGGAATTTCATAGGGCGAACAAATTTTCGGAGATCAATGCACTTTCTGAAATATCCATTCACAGGAAATCCCTATAGTAATGTGCATGTGGGGAACTTGCTGTACCAGCTGGGTACAGAATATAAATGTTTCTTACTTCTATTGAAAGTATGTTATCACAGAAACAAGATTAGGTACATATACCTCGATGACCAATTATAGGATAAACTGGGCTTCTGACTTGCACTGACTGGTTTACGAGTCAAGACTGCACGTGCAGTGCTAATCAACACTGTTTCTCCTTCTCCATCCTTCCTTCATTAACAAGTCTTTCACTTTACTTGACCCCTTCAATTGTCTCTCATCATTCTTCTTTAAATTTGACATATTTTCTTGTTACAAAACTTGTGTGCTACTTGACATATTAGATTAAATATTAACAATGAAAGCAAATGTTGCAGCTAGCAAACACATACACACATTCCGTGAACAACTATAACTCTATCACTCGCATACTATGCCTTAACACAAACTGTACTGTGAACCTTAAACATTTTATGTCTGGAGGGAATGAATTCACTCTAATAAGTTTATTCACTACTCTACAACTTTATTCGAAAATTTTTTCGTACTGGTAGCCATTTTGATTTAAGTTGTGTATGACATTTGTACATTGAAAATATGAAAAAATTATTTTCTGCCCATTAAATGGAGTAACACGTATGTGAATGTAAAATGTATACAATCAACATGGAAAGTACTTGCATAACAAAGATACAGAAAAAAGTAGAACTAGAATGCCAAGTAGTTTGAATGGTACATAATTTTTCCCAAATATAAGCGAAACTCCAAAATAGTCACTTATGTTTTAAAATTTTATGTTTTATTGCACCAGTGATTCCATTTAGGGGGGAGAGGGGTCACTATCCGGCATTTGTAATAATGGCGCTCTAGTTTTTAAATTAGCTTGCATATTTTCTTTTAAGTTTCAGACATTAACAAGGAACATGACATAGCTCTGTATATTACATACAGTTGGTATTGCTTGAATACTAGTGCTTATATTAAATTTGTCACCACCCACAGAAAAAAACTTTTTCCTTTCTCCAGTAGGTTACTAAGCAAAATTAAGAAATGCAGTGTAGATGTAACAACTTGATAATGATTAAGAAAGTAATATCTGTGCCTTGTCAGGAATATAATTTAGATAAATCTCTTTGTAAGGAATTTCTACTGAAAATTAAGAATTTGAAGGTGACGGGTACGGATCTTTCTTTACACACAAACGGGGATGAACTTTTCATAGTAATGCATAAGGAAAACAAATACAACAGTGTTATATAATACAAGTGATATTACTTCTTTAGGGACATCTTTTAAATCTGGTATCATTGTTACGGCTTCATCTGTCGAGTACAGATAC
>PNEQ01080884.1:16534-44065 GCA_003012365.1 Medauroidea extradentata
TTTTGGGGGGGGGGGGATGAGAGATGAAGTGGAGTACGTAAGTACTGCGAGTTTAAATGTTGAACTAGCAGATAAAGATCTTGTTCCCCTGGCTGTGGATTTTGTACAATAGTCACTGTACCGATACCGATGACAACTTAGTTACACATCACTGCTCCCCAGCTCGCATTTAAGAGTGCATGGGAAAGATAAATCAACACTGAAAACATTGAATGATTTCTACGCTTTTTTCGAAGCTAATATGGATAAAATACTCAATGACAATCCTAAATAATAGTATTTTCCAAAATGAGTAAATATTTATCCAGAATTAGTAATTCATTACGCGTGATCTCTTGCGCCACAGTTAAATGCGATAGGTTCCGGCATCAGAGACTGTGCCTCAGAAGTTCAGAACACTGGAAACAATTTTGTTTAAAATGTTGGCTAAAACTACTGTCTATGATTGCTATTGTTTTTAATTTTCTCAAATTGGCTTCAAGAAACCTACAGTTATATATTAATGCCCTCTTAAGAACGTGCTGGAGATGGGAGATAAGTGTTGCTGGCTGTCCCTTGATTTGGATAGAGAACAGCCCACAAAAACGTCTTACCGTCAATGATGATTATATCCCATGTAGATATCATTCTAGTAGACGCATTCACAGCATATTTCTGTGCACTGATTTTGCATTAGATCTTTGCGTTTCTCCTTCCTTAGTAAACACTTATGTTGGGAAAAGTGAAAACACATTATCAAGTGTTCTGATAATATTTAAACTACAATGTAAAAATTATTTGTAAATTTAGAACAGCGGTGCAATACAATGTTAAGAATGTTGGTATGGTACAATATTTTCCCATACATCAAAGGTAGCGTTTCCATTCATTTCTAATAAACAGTCAATGGTATACTTATGTTAGCAGACTTGAATATTAACAATGCTGATTATATTCTCTATCTACAACCTGAATTATGGTAAACGTGTGCCGTATTGTTTATGGGTTAAAAACTTCCAAAACTATTTGGGAAGTTTTTACAGCATACGAAAACTGACCTGGATCCCAATATATGTTCAAACGCTATGAAAGAATCAAGTGTTACAGTTGTATTTTACATGCTCATTTTTGCGGTGATCGTGTGGAAATCTTCAGGCCAAATTTATTCGAATTTATCCAAATTACAAATAGTTGTCTACATTAACCTCTGTCCGGGCAACTTTTCTACTAACTAAATTACATTTAATAGTCCATAAGCATGTTCAGAGGAATTAAGATGGTCAATGTACCATTCTAGTTTCTGTCAAATTCTTACTCAAGCAGCTTTAGCTCTCAAAATTTTAAAATATACGCCTACTTTGTGTCTCACCTAATTAATGTCCTTAGTAACTTCAGACACATGAACCTAGGCATTTTCTAACTAACATGCCATATGACTACTTTTCAGTGTTTAGGTTTTCTGGAAATGCCAATGATATTTGCTTAACTATGACCATACTTCATTAAAGTAGTCCTGATGTGCATGTCACTCCAAATACTAGTCCATAAACTTGGGTAGTGTACCATTATGTGCTGACTTTTATAATGTATTTAAAAAATAGTAATAATAATCCGGATTACCGGGAGATGGAACCAATGCATATTACAAGTCTTCAGTTTACTCACTACTCTAGGCTCAAATACTTTGGTCTCTGTTCCTAACATTTACTCCTTGGTGACAGAGTAATTTCAAATAAATCGTTGCTGTTTTTGTGATAAATATATTTATATGAATTTCTGTGACTAAGGAAAGCATGCTGTCGATGCTATGCGATGTCGAATATACCAATCCGCTTGAAAGTTTTTAGCATTTAACTTCATGTGTTACTCATATATAAATGTCCTGATAAAATGGCTGAATTCAAATGTATTAACGGACTATGTTTCTTTAACAGAAGAAGTGTTTGTTTTAGAATTATAGCTTGTAATTTCTATTGTTACAAAAATTAACAATGTTAAAGACGGTTATGGGACTGCTTTTCCATACCTGCCAACTTTTCAAAATGACCATCAGTAAAATTATTCCAGAATGTCACACTTTTGCGTAAACTGCACGCGGCGATTTTTGTGCCAAACCATTTCAGTCCCTATGTCTTATAAACTGTACACATAACAACACACATAATATTTCAAAAGTTTGTTTTTAATGTAAGTCTATTTATCAAGATCTAAATATGTAAAAACAATTATTTGCCAAGTTATATTTCGAACAATTTCTTATTCACATAATACTTTGAAAATCTATCATTATTTTATAATTAAAAATGTACACTTAGCATCTTTAAACAACCTGTAAGCACAGTTACAAATAAATATATATAATATATATAGTTCCACAAAGTTTGATATAAATCTGAACTAGTTTTCTTTATCTTATGTGGCATTGAATTGCCCAATATCACAATTATGTTTTGAGTTACGAAATACTGTACGGCAATATTCAGCTCTAGGTAGAGCACCTTCAATACCTACTTACGAAAATTCATGTTTAATTCTACGGTTTCCACGCAGGGCTGTAATTTCTAACAGTTGTTACAGTTAGGTGCTTCATACTGTCTTCAACAAATGACCAATAAATATTACACAAAAATTACAGTAGTAAAAATTACGAACAGTTCAATTTTAATATATTAAAATATTGATATTATACGCATGAATCACACTAAGAGAAAATAATTTTTCTTTTGAGTTCATGGCTGTATAAACACGCATGCAAGGCGTCTTTCAAACTTGTAAATTTTGTCCAATCACATGGTAGTTATGTGTCATAGTCATTACAAAAGCTAAAAAATATTCTTTAGATTCAAAGTTAAAAATACAGCTTCCGAGCACACATAAAAGCACTGACTTGGACAAGAAACAACACACTTGTCGCTTAAAAATGCCTTACACGCACATTGCCATCTTGTAACAGCCCACATAAGAAAACCACAGATTGGTTGTTAGCTATAAAATACACCAATAAGAAACCGGGAACCAACCGCATAAAAAATTTTGTTATTGGTTCCTATAGTGTTTACTGTGACCAACTGTTGAATTAACAGTAGAAACTAATTTTACGAGTGTAGTGTTTATGTACAATTTCAGAGAAAAACAATACTGTAAAACATGTCTCGTTGGTACGCTTGCGCAAAACATATTTGTCGACTATTTATTTGTAAATAATGGCAGAAATGTACACATATAAGTCTATCGTCCCAAAATCCGTAAAATTTTGTTGTCCTCCGTAAAACCATATACTATATACTTTCTGTACAATTTCCACCACTGAGTCTTTAAATGCGTTCTGCAGACGGCGCATAGTTAGCGATAGATTTTGTAATATGTTTGCATCGCGTCGATGGTTCACAGACGCAGAAAGAGTGAGTTGTCGTTTTCGAAGAAAAGTCGTGTCTTGCATCTGTAAGCAAAACTGCATTATCTGGCGGTTATAATACACAGATACAGACCACTCTTAAGTAATAATTATGTAAGTTAAATTGAGTCCTTCATAAGGTTTCAGAAGCCTATCCATCAGCACATGATTTAATTTATCACATTACTTGTTTTCATTGGAGTGTTCAATAAACATACATAGACATTGTAATCTTGGAAAATATTAGTGTTATGCGCAAACTTGCAATTTCCAATTTATTAAATAAATATGTTTTAGGGAGCAAGTTAAGGTAGGTGAATATTAAAATTAATGTTAATTGAATCAACGTTTTAAGTAAATGAAAAAATTCTGTCTAAAGATAAATAGAAATAAGGGTTCGTTTAATAAGTCATTGTTTAGCAATTCAAAAATCATAAATTATTGAAGATGTATATTTCACGTCCAGTTACCTGTAAGCATAACAGTTCTGTTGTGAAAAGTTCAGTCGACTGTAACAATTGCAATTTATATGTGGATACATTTGAGAAGCACAAAAAATTTTCAATTTAAAAGAAATGTGAATAATATACACAATATGTTAATCTCTTAAAGTTACTCAATCGTGATACATGAAGTAAAAAATAATAATTTTGTTATTTATAGTCTGTAGAGTACAGAGTGGACAACAGAGAACTGTGAGATAGACATACTTGTTTTGGAACATAATTTGAAATTTCAGTCCTCCTTAATGCTATGGTAAATATTTACATTTATTTTGAAGTATAAGCTTATTTAATCATCTCAAACACTGTTTATAGTATTTTCGTTATTAATTATTAGACCTTTAAAAGGCAGGTAAAAACCAACACAAAAATTGTACTAAGAATTTTATGCAAAGTGTTACCAAAAATTTACAGTATGGTAAGTTAGGTTAAAAAATAATAAATTAGGAGATAAAAGTTTTATACAATTCGGGCAAGGCAGATCACCTGAAAAGAAAATTAAGGGGTATTGATCCCTACCACCTCGGATTTTTCTGTTTTTTCTCGATAACTTCTGTTCCAGTCGAGGTATCAAAATTTTTATCATGACAGGGCATAGATACAAACTTAATCGTTTTTCTGTAATTGATGGAACCATAATATATTCATTACTTTGCAACGGGAAACTGCTGAAAAGGAAAAATTGCATTATTTACAGGAGCGACTACAGAGACCACAAAATTAACCGAAACAATGCCATATGGATTCCAAAAAGTGAATGAAACAATTAACTATATCTTGTCAGCGTGGAAAATAGCAAAACAATTTGTCTATTCCCTGATTTATAAGAAAAACCGTAAAACCGATCTGACAGGGATCAATCCCCCTTAATCTATGAATTCACCCACTTTTCGTTCAAGTCACAGCATATCTTCAAAGCACTTTAAGAGTGTGTGGTAGATAAATAAACGCTGAAAACGTCAATTGATTTCTACGCTTTTTTCGAAGCCAATGTGGATAAAATACTCAAGTGACAATCCTAGCTAATGGTATTTGCCAACTTTAAGAGTAAGTATTTACCCAAAATTACTAATTCGTTACGCGTATTTCTTGCGCCGCTGTTAAATGCACAAGGTTCCGGCATCAGAGACTGTGCCTCAGAAGTTATTAACACTGGAAACTATTTTGCTTAAAACGTTGTCTGAAACTATTGTCTAGGATTGCCATTGCTTAAATTTCGCAGATTGGCTTCAAGAACCCTACAATTATAGATTAATTCTTTTAGCGTTGAATCATGTACCACGCACTCTTAAGTATATGTGCTAGTAGTAAGTAATGAAATAGTTAAATACATACACCTTTCGAAATTCATTATTTATCTGGTTTTAGTTCAAGGGTATTTTGTTAATACCAACAAGAAAATAATAAAGGACGATCAAACAGGATATTACGAAATGTAATGCTCATACTCCAAATAGAGTTTATTTGGGCCAAATTTCTATTCATATTCACAAGAAAGTTGTTATACATAATTTGAATATAATCAAAGTGTGTGACATTACAACACCTAGAAGACAATCTAGTGCACATACACATGTAGTTTGGGTTGCACAGCTAGAGGACCAAAGCATTTCTTTTGTGTATGCCGAAACTAGCTGTTTCAGCAAAACAGATTATTGCAAACTGTTCATTTTCAGGCAATATGACGCTTAGCACATGACCATTGTCCAAGTAAAATTTCTGTACTGTTAAGTTTTTACTTGTATGAGAAATTCACACGGCTATCTTTTATAATCAAATTTAATAATGACATTTATCTTTAGTTTGGGATTTGCTTTTCCATTGTTGCTTAACCGCCTAGCAAAACTGTTTTATTCTAAGAATTGTATTCATGCTGTTAACAAAGTTTTCAACTACCCACGGAAAAATTACTGAATCAATTTAATGCCTACGCAAAGAAAAATGTGTAATTTTAATGGGATATTTGAACAGCGGCAATATCTTATAAAACCTCTACTGCCTAATACTATAATTTTCTATTACTTTTGTCATCGATTTTGTAAGAAAATATTTACAACTATGTTTAAACTGCAAAAGTTTTCCTTCAACTCATACCCTAATATCATAAATAAAAACACAATATTTTGTGAAAGAAAATGTTTTTAATAGCTCGGCTCTTAACTGTAGTCCTGGACAGGAGAGACATGTGTGAGAAAGCGTAGTAACTTCTTACGTTCTTTTCCGAACACACACAAACATTTAAAACTAAATGGCGTAAATCAGGACCAGTGACTTTAAGGCTACAGCAGCGTGCCCAGCAGAGCGTACCAAGTTCATGAATTGAAAAGCAGCTGTACAGAAGTTAAGGGGGGCTTGAGGAAATGTTTAAGTAGGTCAGTGAGGTCGTTTTGTCTGTTTGTAGAGGCCACTGGCATGTCAATGTTCTGTTTTGGTGATTGTTAGTTGATAGTGTGTACGATCGTTAACTGTTATTGTGTCAGAATTAAGTTGTAAATTTAATAATAGTTGGTAAGATGTGTTCATTGTATTAGTTTACAAGTTTACAATCACAGTAATTTCCAGGATTTAATTTTAATTTTTTTTATTTGATAAGGCTTAGCGTAAGAATGTTTTACATAATTTTGTTTATGAGTAAGAGGATTATGAGAATATTTTATTGAGGATTTGGAGAAAGAGACAGCTTTTTTTGTTTAATGTTGTTGTCAGTGACATTTTATGACTTTTGTTGGAGGAAGAGTCAGGTATACTCTGGAATGAGAAGTTAATTGCATTCAAGTGATGGTGGTGTTTCTGTTATTTTATATCTTGTGTAAGACACAGAGTATTCTAAGGCAAGGTTATTGTGTTTTAAGTACCGTCAGTTTGTAAGCATTTGTTGGAGAGAGTTTGGTGCACTCGGAATTACGATTGACATGTTTCAATGTTATTGTGGTTTATCATGTATACAGTTGATATGGAAAACTTTTATTTTTTCGCTTGGTGATTTTTGTGTTGTGTTAAGTAAATGTAATAACGTGCTGTGTTTATTTTCATGGTGTGAAAAATAAACACTGTTTTAAAGTAATTTCTGTACACAGCTGTTACAGATTGGAGCGATGGGACAGCCTGAGTTGAGTAGGCAGTACACAGCAGCAGAATACACTGAATTCCAGTCTGAAAAATTAACATTTAGAAAAAAGGGACTACAGGAGCATCATCCGACACACTGAAGGAAATAAATTAAAAAACTAAGTAAAAATAAACCAACTACTGTATTTTGTTTAAAAGATCATAGTTTATAATTACTTCCTTTCGTAAGAGTTTTCATCTTCATGTCCAGCAAATAAGAAGAACCCAGTCACAAAAATGTAATATTTGATGTAAACCATGTAGGCACTATTTAATAATATTTTTATTTTATGAATACACATATCTCAGAACTACCTAGTGCTATTGAAATTGGGATCTCATTAAATGTTCGTTCTTTTTCTTTCCGGATTTTAATTAATTTGTATAAATAATGAAAATTACAAGGCAACAACCTTGAGAGTAAATGAGTTGGTGCTAGAACATGATTCAGGTTTCTGGTGTTCTAAGATGAGTGTGTGATACTGCTACTATAAGAACTTAACGTAGAACTGGTTTTATGTACATAGTCAATTATTTTATAATGCATTTGTCTCTACAAATCCTTGAAATTACTATAACTGTAGACTCGTAAACTAATAAAAATAACACTTCTTACCAACTATTCTTATAGTTACAACTTTATTCTGACACAATAACAGTTTATAATTGTACACACTCTTAATTAACAACCACCAAATATTTCTTTTCTTTATTCTATTACTTGAATGGATAACCACAACAGTTAAAACTAAAGTTTCTTCTTCTTTTTTACATATCTCAAAACTTTTGTCGCTAAAAAAATTAATAAAATAACTTATTTATAAAGAGTTAATATGGAAAAAAATAGAAAAAAAATATTCCATATTTAATTTTAAAAAAATTATTAGTAAAAAAATGTAACTATAATGTGAGATGTAATTTTAATATTTTCACAATTCAGTTCATTTGGAGCTTCATTTGTTTAGGCACTTGAATTGTTAAATTAATTTTATTTTATTAGTTGTTGTGAGCATTGGTAGAGGTTGCGGGCATGTCAATGTTTTGTTTTGGTGGTTGGATTTTATTTTAATTTTTTTAGATGATAAGGCTTAGTGTAAGAATGTTTTACATCAATTTGTTTATGAGTAAGTGGATTAAGAAACAATTCTGTTGAAGACTTGAAAGAAGAGATGGCTTTTTTACTTTATGTGTTGTTATTGGTTTCTCACCAGAAGAAGAGTCAAGTGTACTCAAGAAGGAAAAAGAAGATTATTGTGGAAATATGGGACACTGCACAGTACCTTTTCAAAGATGAGGTACAACGCACTTGCTCGCTTGGTTATCATGCCTTGACATTTGATGAGTAGACAATCATTACTCAAGTTTCAAAACTTGAGCAGCAAATTTCACAAGTTACTGATATTTTCAGAGAACCAAAATTTACAACCCAGGGAAAAATAGCAAATAGCACAACTAGCTATAAAGTATCAAGGTTGCTTTCCGTATTTTCCAAGCCCACGAATTTTCTCAACTAGTACAAACTCCCAGGATTCTTGTTGGCGTTTAGTCATTTGCCGTGCTAGCTACACTAGTCTGAAACATGGAATGCAGTATAAAGACATTATTTTCACATGGTATGCACACGGCCCAAATAGCATATTGCTGTGTGCAAACTGCTCAGCCTACATAACCCGTAGTACAGAATGTGAACTAACATTCACTTCCAATGCTCGCTACTGCTCCGTGCACAGCCGATCGTACCAGGTCAAGGCACCCACTGGTCCGACCTACAACTCCCTGCTACCCCCTAAGCCGAACAAAAAATAACATCTGTATGCAGTTCTACACCCAGTCAACTCCAGCACACCAACAAGCACCAGAATTGTACGCCTGCAGGCTGTATGTAATACCTACCATGTGATCACCTGCTGGGAAGTCTTATCCTCCCTCTTTTAAAGTAAGGTGTAATGGCATTGAAACCTCTACCGTAATGGAATAGAAAAATGGAGGACAATAGCCAGTCACAAGCTGGAACACAACAGTTATGAAAAACCCCAAAGAAATCAAAACTGACCAACATAGCAATAAAATCCCCAAGAAAACAAAACAATGAACATTTTAAGGACGAGATAAGAAGCTCAAAACCACACTACAATGCAACCTTGGCCCAATGTATCACTCGTTCTACTGACTTACATTGAGAGTGTCAGAATTTGTCTTATACGGTTTTAACGTAATCACGTGGGCCATTTTAACTAACACATTAGAAGAAGGATCACGTAAAGCAAGGGTTACGGGGCCATCTGTTGATAGATCGTTAACCACAGGTACTCTGAGGCTAAATATTATAAAATATTCTTGAGTCACGCAAACAGACAGTGGGTCAAAATGAGTGTTTAAGCACTTTTGGGAGATTGAAAGCCATCCAGGGCAGTGGCCAGTCTATAATTAGCCTTCCCCAATCTCCTGTAACTCGTTAGCCTTCTGGAGTCAGGGCCGGCACCCAGTACTGGTACAGCACATTCATTTTGAGTTCACTTACAGTTGCGCAGGACAGGGGCAGCACCGTGATGTAGTATCCAGCTGAGATGAACAAGCTTAGAGTGAGAGTGTGCTTTGTGTCACAAGTCGAGTCAATATGTTTTTGTTTGCAGAATGGAAGCTTCTGGTAGGGCAGCAGTTGGCAAGAGGTGTGTCATGTCACGGGGGAAGTTGTGTTTGGGTCATAGCAGTTGCAGTTAGAGAGTGAGTTGACTTGTCAGACTGTAATAGTGTGAAGTGTTCAGCCACTTCCCCATCTTGTTTAAATATTTATCAAGTACTTTTGTTTTCTTATTTAAATTTATATGTAAATCTTTCATAACAGGCTATATGCCATTTTCAGGGTAAGTTTGTCAGGTGTCCGGTATGATACAACAGAATTCAATTACTTAGTAATTGGGGACATGTTAATTTTAATTCATCCTTTCAAAATTTAAATATATAATAGTCAGGAATTTTAAAGTAGTCAATTGTTTAATTTCCTGGCTTGTTTGTTTGACCACAGTAAAATTTTAATTATTTTTGTTGATATACCATTTTCTTGTATGTTAACTAATTTTTTAGTTTTGGCAATTTTAGCATATTATTAATTTTTCCCTGGTGAAGTGAGTAACTTCTTGTGTTGCAAGCTTCTCCAGGCTGTAGGATTTCTGGCGCCGACGTTGTGGTTGATCGCTTGCTTCATGGAATTTTCTCAATGATGTAGGTTATTGACGCACGTAGGTCAGCCATCACGGGGGTTGCTTAGGCTATTGCACCGCAAAAGTAGTTCCACTGTTGCGCACCTTTTGTCCCCAATTATTATATTTGTGTGGATAAATAATTTTGTTTCAATGTAAAAACTATATATTCAAATTCTAGAATCCTTTGTGATATGTTTTAAGTGTAATTTTGCTGTTTTTGGAAAAATTGGAGTCTGTTGTATCACTCCGCCGAGGTGCGCTTTTTATTACCAGTCGTGCAGAAATGGCAGAACGGGTCGGAAGTGTTGCGGGCAATGTGGGAAAGTGGGGGTGGCCGAAGAAGCTGAGATGGTGTACTCGCGCTGGTTAGACAGTAGTCTGTGACTTTATCTTTATATGCAGCCAGTTTTGATTTTCTCATAGAACTGTACTTTGGTGTTGGTAAAAGAGGGGGATAAACAACGTAACCAAGTATTTTTTTTTCGCTCGTTACAGTATTAAAGAGCAGACATTCAGGTTTCAGCATGGACATGGAAATAGCATAACCTCGACAAAGTAATGGTAATTTAGCGGAACTGAACCTTGGAATCCTTTCGTTATGGTAGTAGTGATTACGCCATGTAAGTCGAGTATTGGATGATCTGCTTTTCGTGAAATAGAAACTACAATACGAGTAACATCTAGTTTTTATATATATATATATATATATATATATATATATATATATATATATATATATATATATAAACATAACCTCCAACTTTTCGCCTACGAGATAGTAAACACCGAACAGTGAGACCGGGACACATCTCGAACATCATCACAACACGCAAAAACAGCCATGTCACATCTTGTCGACGCGAAGAGGAACATTAGGACATAACATCACCATATCACCAACAGACGCAGACGCTTCACATCTTTAGCGCCAACGAACAGGGACAATAGATACACACAAACAGAAGCAGACGCGTTACAGTAGGTTGAGTATAATGGAGAGGAGCGCAAGGCAATAGGCTAGGCAGAGAACTAGGTGTAAATATTACGGGTAAGGTGATTCTATTACTTTCGCAACCATGCAGCCTTTTAGTTTATATGTCAATTGGGTAGTTTTAGTTTTATAAAGTTGGCTGAGAACTTAATAGTGTCATGGGTATGAATTAATGAACTCATGTTGAGATGAAAGAGGGATTACTTTTGCTCATTTGACTGAAAATTAAAAAAAAAATGTTTTCTAAAACCGGGCAAGACCCGTCGAGAAGCAGTCAAGAGAAGGGCTGTGTTGGAACCCAACTCATATCAGCAAACCCTGAGGCGGGAGAAGACTTTCTGGAGACAAGAAATAGAATCATGAGTATAACATTAATTTAGTTATTGCTTCTTGTAAACTATTTTAAAGTAAATACCTGTGGTAATTTCTTTAAATTTCTCACTACAATCACTAAATTGTAAAAAAAAAAAAAAAACAAAATTTCCTTCAAATAAGTGCTTAGAAGTGGACTTTACATCTCATCAACAGTAAGATTATTAGAGACAGTGACGCATAACTTAATGCAATGGGAACAGGGGAAGAAGTCAGTCATGGCCTTTGTTAAGGAAGCACCCTAGCACATGCCTGAAGCGAACTGAGGAACCATGAAATACCAAAATCAGGATGGCCAGAGATGGGAACCGAACCTGGGTCCTTCCAAATGTTAGTCCAATGTGTTCCTTTATGCAACCTCACTTGAGTACAAAGCTGGAATAGTGATAACCCTCATGTACACATTTTAATGAATAAGGCAGCAGAATATTACAAAACACACAAATAATCTGCTGCGGTGGTCACATGGGAAGACCATTTTCATCCTACACACAGGCGACCTGGGTTCAATTCCCGACAGGGTTGATGCCGTTGGTCGGCGGGTTTTCTTAGACATTTCCCGTTTCTCCCACCCTTCATTCCGGCGATGCTTCGTACTTACCTCATGTCACTCCTCACCAGTACTAAAGACCTCAATGTTAAGCGCTGACCAAAATCTCTCTCTCACTCACTCTCTAAGTGTTTTGTCAATTTTACTATGATTATCACTTACATTCAGTCTCTCCATGTATTGTCTCGCACAGGTAACAATGAAAACCAGTAATTTCTGTCAGACAACTTGGAAGTAAACCTGCACAGCTGAAAAACAGAAATAAACAATTAGGCCTTATAGAAAACACATTTTCCCACATGGTAACTGTAATTTTTCACTTTATACATAAAGGTATCTAGCATTTTAAACATAGCAATTTATGTAGAATGAAATGAAATCCACCATGTGTTCCCACCTTCAGGCAAGATCACAATATGAAATTGGGAAAGCCAGGGTGAAGGTCGGGCTGGCTGTTCGACTAATAAGCCAAGCCCCTTGCCCCATGGCTTGAAGAATGCATGAGGTGAGGTAAGATGAGAGTGTAGATGTGACGGAATGAGAGAGGCAAGTAAAATGGAAGTTCCCCAAGAAAACCCGCCTGCCAACAGCAACATCCTTCACGTTACCCACATTTGAAAAATCTGGGACCAAATCTACTGCGGATCGAACTAACTGCCTACGTGGGAGGCAAAAGGTCTGACTCCTAAACCACAGTGGTACATGATTTATGTAAAAATAAATAAAAAATATTTTTAAACCTACAAAATAAATTAAAATTCTGATAATACAGACAAAACATTTAATGTGAAAGATTCTATAAGTTTTACCTAACATAGTTTAAGTACACCTACAGACCATTAAACAACCAACAAAACATATGTAGGCTACATTACTTTACACCTTACAATTTCTATATTACATATGGCTGTTGGGACAAAATAATATATGCAACCCTATAGAAAATTTATTATATACAAAGATCCTTACAAAGAAAAAAGAGGGGGTTTGTGTGTGCGTGTGAGTGGCCCCGGTCATGTATATTATATTCAATCTAACCACAATGCTGTTGTGTACGTGTAAATAAACACTTGAAACCAAAGGTTTATTTAATTTAACGAGTGCAAAACATTGCATCAAAAAGCAGCCATATCTGTTACGCAGCCAATATAAGAGAGCAGAAAAAACATGTCATTCGAAACTACATATGAAACTAGTATACTTTGATCAAGAAGAGGCTGTGATCTGATATTGTTCGAAGTTCATGTAATAATTCCATAAAGCCGAACTTGTTCAAGTGAAGTAGTTATGTGGCTAGTGTGACCACTGCCTGCTTGTGTGTGTGCATGCAAATCCATGTGTGAGTACATGTGTACATTTTAAGCATGTTCCATGGCAGAACCTGCATGATTTTCCCACAGACATCACATCTTCTAAGAGATAGAGACCCAAACTTGGCACATGGTCCCACCAGCTGTGAAAGAACCCTATAAGTATACCTATCTCAACCCACTATGAGTGTGTATAGTACAGTGCAGTGTAACACATGCAATGAATTGTTGAAAGAATTGAAAGGGGATGATAGAATGGGGAAGAATAAAAGCTCTGTGGCTAGCAGTCAATCACTAACTACTCCAAAGGGCCTAATCCATAACTTCTCGGGTTCCATAAATATTAACTAATTATTTATTTATTATTACAAGGAGTATTTTAATTCTATAACTCAACAAGGACTCTGTCATCAAAATGACCCATCACCTCTTTACACAATGATTAAGTCCTTGGGTATCTTTACTACCAAAAGTGGATAAAAAGGACAGCCATGTTTAGGTTATGCGCAACACTGATTATCATAGGAGAACAAATGTGGTTGAACTGATGTTGAGCAGAAAAAACTAAATTTTTTTAACATTAAAAATGTAATAATCTGGTTAAGTCCTCAATTAACATCACACCGCTATACGTCATTTCGGATTAACGTCGCTAATTTTAGAGCATCAATCTTTCAATTTAAATAGGACTTCGCTAATTCAGAATAACATTGTTAATTCTCATGTGATCTCGTTAATCCATTATTGAGGCCCAACCTTATAAAGGTTTGGCTGTAGGCTGTGTGTGGCTGGTCTGATTCAATTTAAGCTGTTTCAATTTGCATTGTTATTTTCATGAACCTAACACCTACATAAATCAAAGACTTACTGTATTAGTAGTCACTACCACTGGGAATGACAAATTTAGTGCACTGCTAGTGATGCTATCTCTTCCCACTAAATAAACAAATACAATTTACTACCAACTCACCAGTTTTGCCAACATTTGGGAACAAGATAAAAAATTGCCAGTATTCTGTAATATTTGAAAAATACGAAACAATTTCAATGCAGTGGTTTTACATATGTCTTGGCATAGCCAGCAACACTATTTTTCAGTGTTAATTATTTCATTCCTGTAGGTCAGTTGGTTTTTTTGTATAAAATCACTACATGAAAATTTGGGCTTTAAGGCCTTGTTACGGAGTTTTGCAGTGATTTCGAAAATATTTTTTTTTATTGCTACCAAATACTCGTATCAAAATTTCGCTGCACAGTTTTGACACTTATATGTTATAATTTGTAGCTGAATTTTTTTGTAGAATTATACAGAACGTTTTTTTAGATTTCATTACCCAAAGTACCACGTTTTTCGTCGTGAAAATAAGCAGAAATGAAGGAAATTATTTTTTTGCTGGCAAATGGCACATTATTTTAAAAAACGCGTCCACAGTATTGTGCATTGTGTGATTGCACATTGACTCAAATTTTTTCAAAACTTTTGGTTAAAAATATTTGAGTTATTGGCACTAGTCTGAACAAAACTCGAGAACAAGCCCTTACTATGCCATTATACAAAACTTTGAACACTACAAAATGTTCATTACTGTAAAAGATAGTCACAGTGTATGTCTACACAACAAATCATATCTCTAATAAATATAAAAACTATTGAAACAATTAAAAATTTGCATGAATTTCAACCCTCAGTTGGATAAACGGATCTTGAGAGGCAAAATATTCTAAAATTACTGTTACCGCTGTTATTTAAAGTAGCAGATGTAGGAGGTTACAATACAAAAAATGCAAAGCTTATTTCTTAATCTAAAAAATCACAAATTTTAGTTAACATCAGAAAGGATCATAAGTATTTTGAATATTAAACATCGAAATAGTGTACTTTCAGCAAAACATATTTTACGCCATACCCAAACAGATCAAGACGATTCTAGTCCTGATAATATGATGTACCTGGGTGGTTGAAAGCTGTCTACATAATCACCAGCTAAGTGATCCCTAAAAATTTCATAACAAAGTACAAAAAACAATGCATCTCACTCTTATGTGTAAATTAAAACTGTTAAGTTTATCAAAAACTTACATGTGGGCAATTCTCTGAGCTCTTTGGGATAGAGGTCTCATAATTAGAAATAAAAGAGTTGAATTAAGTTATTAATTTAATAGCTCACAAATATTACAAATTTACACAATACAGCAATCAACTGTAACTTTCACAACACCCTTAATTATGCACACAATTACTACTAATTGAAGACTACGAATTCCAATAAAAATTCAGCCATATATCCAATCAACAGTCTCTAAAATAGTGACAATGTACAACCTTATCAGTCCGAAGTGGTGATGGCTCACCATGTGCTGCGCAGCACCCCGAGTGCACCACTGTCTTCACTCCTGAGGTCTTCGGTTTGACTAACGTCGCACACCTCCTTGTTGTCCATCGATCCGCAGCACCCGTCCTTTTGTTCGCCAAATACTGCTCTGAAGGTATGAGCCTGTAGCCTCATCGTAGACTCTGACGTCACCAAGATGTCTTCACCAGTCTCTCTCCACAAGCATAACACTTTCCTCTAGCACTGCCAATAGCGAACTCCACCCAAATCTGTCGATTCAGGGTTTATATATATATATATATATGGCAAAACGATTGGGAAATCACTGTATTTCAGGGGTCTAAAGATAGACATTACATCATACTTTGGACTCAGACGTGACGAGTCTCGTAGGCCGGCCTCGTAGGGTAAAAGTGCATTTGGAACAGGTCTCTATGATGTACTTCGTCGGGATTCCCGCTATGAGGCAGCTCGGCTCGTGAATCATGGACTAGCCCAAAAGGTGTTTAGACACAGCCTCCAGCCCTCAGAATCACAGCCCGCAATACTACCCCCTCCTTAAGTCTGTTCGACCTCAACAGACACAACAGTTTCCGGTCCATCATAGAGGGCTAATCTGTCGATGTGTACAACTTTCGGTCCTCTCGCCCGAGAGCCTCGACAAACAATCTGAAAAAACACCACATCATTGACCTTCTTCAGTATTTAATAAGGGCCTTCCAAATTCTTCTGCAGCTTGGGACAATACCCCTTTTTTCTCTTAGGGTTGTAAAACTACACTAGTTGTTCTTCTTGAAATGTTTCATCTGGTGCATTCCTATCGTAGCGAGTCTTCATCCTGTCGGTGTTGAACCTAAGGTGTCGCCGGGCAAAGCTGTAAGTGTGAATCAACTTGCGGCGTAATTCGTTGGCACATACTGGGGATTCAATCTGGTCTTCCTCTTCCGGTCGTTTGAACGTCAGGTCGCTCGGGAGACGGAGCTCTCTTCCAAACAGCATCCTTGAAGGTGTCGCCTTAGTTGCACGGCAGGTACTTTAGAGTCCCAATCCTTTTAATTATCGGCAACAAAGATGGATAGGTATTGCTCCAAGGTACGATTTAGGCATTTGACCATTCCGTCAGACTGTGAATGTAGCGGAATGGTTCGGGGCTTCTTTATACCCATTATCTTCATCACTTCTTGGAAAAGAGCCACTTCAAAATTCCACCTTTGGTCCGAGTGAAGCTCCAATGGCACACAAACCTTAGAGTACACGTGTTCGACCTGCGCAGAAGAACCTCTGGCCATTTGGCGAGTCTCGCACCATCAACAAGTACCGATTGCTTCGTTCGGTTACTGGCAAGGGACCCAATATGTCGATCGCCATTCTCTCGCGACATTGTACTTCTGGAGACGACCTCAGCCTCTGACTCTCGGACAATTCTTTGCAGTAGCCGTCACACATTCGGCATCATCTGTCAACATCTTCAGTGCAATGAAGCCAGTAAAACCTCTATCGAAACTTGTCGAGTGTCTTATTAATGCCAAAATGACCGCCTGACACCAAATTAAGGAGCTCTTTCAGTACTTCTGGGATCATGTTCTCTGGGAGGACCAAATGAAAGTGTTTATGTCTGCCATCTGCACTCTCCCAGTTCCGGTAGAGGACACCATTCTTCAGAACAAGTGAATTCCACTGCGCCCAATAGGCCTTAGATGTAGCATTCTTTTCAGATAGCTCCTGCCATTCTGGCCAGTGCTCCTGATCTTTCCAATCCAGTATTGGACACAAGTCTGGGTTGTTTGGTTGTTCTTTTCTTATTGTATCGTCAGTCGTTGATGCCTGAAGCCTTGTTGTTCTAACATACCGCACTCCTCCGCTTTTCTCCTCTTGTCGTTCACAATGGCGACAGTTGGGGTCACAAGGCTTGCAGTATAATGCATCTGCATTATTATGGGAACGACCAGCACGATGTTGTATATCAAAGTTGTATTCTTGAAAATGTTGTATCCATCGAGATATTTGTCCTTCGGGATTCTTAAAGTTCAGTAGCCAGCGTAGAGCAGCATGATCTGTTCGTATGTACTTGTCTCCGAAGTGTTGCTCCAGTGCAGTAACTAGTGTGGAGTATTCCAGACATTGTTGTTCTGGAAGCGACTGGAGTATACTGAGGGCAGGTCCCTTCAGCACAGTAGCAAGATAGTAGGCACACTGCTGGTCACATCAGACATTTATGGTTGCCACAATCTGTAACTGGTTTAGGTACTATCGCCATGGAGTCTGGCCATCGTAAGGAGCAGGCTTAGCAGAAATCCTCTTTCTAATATTCTATGCTGGCATGCTAGATGTAGAAACTTGATGCAGTCCATTTTCTGCCTGGTTCAAACTTCGGGGTCTTCTCTTCGCCGCCTTGAGGTACTGAATCAGCACTGACCTTATATTCTCTAGAAACAAGATGGCTACCTTCCTGACGCTGACAAAAGTCTTGCCACTCCTTTCTTAGATCATTTATTTGCTGTTGCAAGCTATTTTTCACATAGTCCATCTCTTCCTTAACGTTTACCTTCTCATTTGTACTATCTAACCTCTATCTTCACATTTACACTTTTTATTTTTTGGTATACAAACTCTTTTACATTTTCTAATTTTCTGTCCACCACTTTGTTCACCTTGTCCACCTTTTCACTCACATTGTCTACACGATTACTAACATTCTCTACTTGCTTATTTACGTTATCAATTTTCTTATCTACATTTTCAATTTCACTATCAACATTTGCATTTACACTGTCTCTGACAAAATTTATTTGGCCACTTAATTGGCCACTCATTCCCTCAACGAGAGCATTCAGTGCTTCTAATTCCGCTGATATGCATCTTTTTATCATGCACCATTGCAATTGAAATTTAAAAATAAAATTTATAAAATGTGGCTTAATTTAATTAAATAGCAACTGTGTGCAATGATTCAACTAACAGAATTAATTATTCAATTTATTTATGCCTCTATCCCACTTCTGACACCAATGTTACAAGTTTATTAAAAACTTACATGTGGGCAATTCTCTGAGCTCTTTAAGATAGATGTCTCATAATTAGAAGAGCTGTATTAAGATATTGATTTAATAGCTCACAAAGCTTACAAAAATACACAAACAGCATCAACTGTAAGTTTTACAACACCCTTAATTATGCACACAATTAATATTGTCACAGTCTGCTGTCTACCATCAATTAATTATACTTCAAATCACAATAAAAATTCAGCCATATATCCAATCAACAGTCTCTCAAATAGTGACAATGTACAACCTTATCAGTCCGAGATGGTGATGGCTTGTCATGTGCTGCGCAGCACCCCCGAGTGCACCACTGTCTTCACTCCTAAGGCATTCGGTTTCTCGTCCGTCGACCCGCAGCACCTGTCCTCTTGTTCCACCCGATACTGCTCCGAAAGTATAAGCCTGTAGCCTCACTCTGACGTCACCAAGATGTCTTCACCAGTCTCTCTCCACAAGCATAACTCCTTTTTTTAGCACGACCAATAGCGAACTCCACCCAAATCTGTCGATTCAAGAGTTTATATACTCTGCAAAACAGATGGGGAATCCCCGGATTCCAGGGGTCTAAGAATAGACACTACATCATGCTTCAGACGTGACTCAAGTCTTGTAGGCCGGCCTCGTAGGGTAAAAGCGCAGCTAGAACAGTTCTCTATAACATACTTCGTCGGGATTTTCACTATGAGGCAGCCCAGCTTGTTTATCATGTGCTAGCCCAAAAGGCGTTTCAACACAGCCTCCAGCCCACAGAATCACAGCCCACAACAATACTGTTTATGTCAATAAGAAACCAAACTTTCATGCAATTTGGTTTCATGCTGCATTTTATTAATAATATCACATCTTTGTATCCACACTATTTGTTAATATGTGGTATATATAGGGTGTACAGTGTGTACAGTACCAACATATCTTGCAGCAGATCATATGATACTCTAACAACACATCTTCTCTAGTCGAGAAACAATGCAAGGTCTTGATTCGGGGAAAACGAAAGGAATGTAACGGAGCGATTTGTGCAGCTCTTGAATGTGATGTCTGGTAAGCCAATGAAGGTGCCAGCCCACGTAGCGCAGTCTGTAAAGCGTCGGTCTGAGGTGCGAGGGGTTCCCAGTTCGCATCTGGACCAGGGAATGTTTGTTGTGTTGTCCTTCACATCATATCACCCTCATCGGCTTTGAATACCTACTTGTTAAAAAGCCATAATACCCTCTCACACACTCCCCCCCTCCCCTATTATGGTGAATAATGTGAGCATGGAGTGGTACTGGAACGAAAAACAGGAGTACAGGAAAGGACCCCTCCCCCAGCCCACCTTCATGCATTAGCAACAATTCCCACATGCAAAAAATCTGCCTGTGAGGTTATTCAGGATTTACACCCAGTTCGTTATGATGGGAGGCAAGCGCACTGGCCTCTACATAACCGCGGCCGCTGTAAACATGAAGCAGCAACTACGTAAGGGTGTCTGGAGATGTAATTGTTTATCTTAACTTTCCATTTCAATATCAATTTTGTTAAATGAAATAACTGACTATTACCACTTTTATTAATATCATTTCATTTTATCCTCACAAATTGAACACATTACATTCGAAATACATTTTAATAATTTTGAACATTGTGTTATATTTTTGTTTCAATAAAGTTACATTTAATTATTCACTCACATACTAATTTCAACCTTGCAGCTGATTTTACATTGTCTGAATCTTCTGCATAACGTTACGTTTTCATATTTACTGCATCGAAGTTTGTTGACTTAAAATACTGGCTTTAAATAATTAATTTGTCATACTATGGGGCAGTTTTTCCAATGATAGGTGATCATTTATGTGACCCATTGATATTTTTTTACCTCGTGCAAACTAGACGCATCTTTCAGAAGCAAACACAACTTTTGTGACAGTGTGATTTTTTTTACACCACAAAGCTGTTCTCTCAGTGGCATGAAATATGTTTATAAATGTGACGACACTAATCACCTTTGGTGTGTACAAATTTTGTTCCACATGGACCATTACTTTTGCCTCCATCAGTAAATGCTTAGCTCAGGGTAGAGTACAGCCAAATTTTCTTTAAAAATTCATAACTTTTAGACGGTTGCGAATCGGTTTATTTTGTAGGTGTTAGGCCCCTCTATCACCCGCCCCTTTTTTGATGTCTACTCCCGGAACACCCTGTATAACAAACAAACAATTTGCACCGAAGTACAAAGTACTTATATGAGAAAAATGGTTCACATCTACAGTGTTAATGCTAACATTTTTAAACATAATGCTGGAATCACAATTGTAAGCTAATCAACATCAAAGCTGCACTGTTGTCACAGAAGCCTCGACTCTTATTAACTGCCAAGTTATGTTATTTGTGTTGCATCTGTCATGCTACTATGATTCCAGCATCATACTACACGAGTGTGAAGACGCCCCATCATTAGGTATGTGTACAAGCCAGGACATCTACACGCGCACTCTCCTGAAGTGTAATATATTCTCATCACTATGCTTCCACTTTTCACCAGTTATATGAGTCAGCAAGGGAGATACACGGGACTAACAATGTCGCACTCCACCTGCCCTAGTTGACTGGCACTTGTAGTCACCTATTGGCTTGTGCGCTCAGGCTTGGCGTGTTCAACATTGTCATGCCGACTGGTGGCCATATTTGACAATCTGAAAAAGGCCCGTGGGAACCCTGTTAAAAAAGGACATTATATAACATTTAGCTTTAATCATGAAAATGTTTTCTTTTATTAATTTCACAAGTATAAATAATTGTGTAATGCATTTCAAATTGTAGTTTTAAGAATTTAACTCCATGTGTATATGTGTGCATGGATGAGTCATGCATGGCTGAAGTTGGATGATGCAATGCAGATGAGTCTTGCACGGCTGAAGTTAGATGATGTAATGTCGATGAGTCACGCAGGTCACTCAAGATGTATGACTAGGCTCTGTTACTTATCTCGCAGTGACTCGCTGCTGCTGCTGAGTTCACTTATCAGTCACTCTACTGGTGCTTCTGTATGTAAGACTGAGTATGTTAAATTATTTTGTGATAGTTATTGTTGTTGGGAGTTGTTTTAGCTGAAATGAGATGGAAGATTCAATGTGTAGTGTGGGAGAGTTAACTGCTAGTAACTGTGATAAGTTGACTTTTAATTGTGGGAAAGGAATTGAAACTGTTTCATGTTTAAGTGAAGAAGATATAAAACTGTTGTATTTAAGAACTGAAGTTAAGCCTGAAGAATTGAAAACTATTTGTTTACATCACCAAAGTGTATATTTGAAGAAATTTGAATCTCTCCAGAAAAACTGCTGCGATCCTTTAAAATACCACAAACAACCAGTAAGAAAAAATCTACGTCCTGTAACATTAGAACAGTGCAAAATTTTGTCAGATAAAGGGATTAAGTTGAAGCCAGGTGAAAAAATGTGTTGTAGATATAGGCAAATTATTTATAGCAGAAATGCAGATCAAGAGAGGGATGTTTCAGACAGTTGGATTCAATTTGAAGATAATGATAGGTTACCCCTGGAAGAAAAATCCAGTTAGATGAGAGTAGAAGTAATAGAAAAGTTGAACACATCTCTGACCGAGGCTTTTTGTTCGCTTCTAAAATCACGGTTTACAGTCACACAGCAAGATCACTTATGGAAATAGAAAGATGGAACCCTTACAGGAAATTGTTCATGATAAAATGAATAAAGTGCTACAGGTGGAAATCCCAACTACAGAGAAAGAAGCGAAGATGGTGATGAAAGAGAAAGCATATTACATGGATAAACTTGTAGAGGTAATGAAAAATTCTATACAATGTACCTCACCGAAAAAGCAAATCCAGATGCTAACAATTCATGCCTCTCTCTCATGGCCACAAAGAAAAATCCAAGAAACCTTTGGCGTGTCTAACTATTCAGTTCGTCAGGCACAGAAACTTTTTCAAGAAAGAAGTGTTTTGGCTGAACCAGAACCTAGACATGGAAGAAAGCTTCCAACTGAAATGTAAGCAAGGTTCTAAACTTTTATCAGCGTGATGAGCAGTCTAGAATAATGCCAGAAATGAAGTATGTGATCAATATTGGAAAAGAACATCACAGAAAGTGGCAAATACCAGATAACCTAAAAGAACTGTATGCAGGCTTCAAGAAAGTGTATCCAAATGATGTCAAAGTAGGATTATCAAAGTTTTGTGCTTTGAGACCAAAGTGGTGTGTTCTTGCTGGTTCTAATGGAACACATAATGTATGTGTGTGTACCATTCACCAAAATGTAATTTTACTTCTGCATGCATCCCGAACAGGAGGTACATACAAGGACATAATGAAGTTTCTTTTATGTAATGATCCAAAGAGGAAATGCATGCTCAGACACTGTAATGAATACCCTGAAAAAAATAATCTTGTCAGCCATTTACAATCTAAATTTACTGACTTCGGTGGAAGCGATCCTACTGAATTTTCACAGTGGATTTCCACGGATAGAACTCATTTGGTAAAAACCACTTCTTCGTTAGATGAGTTCATTGATGATCTAACAGATAAAATAGAAAAATTAATTCCTCATTCATTCATAACAAAATCACAGTCTTCCTTTCTGAAAGATTTAAAAATAAACCTTCCATCACACACTGCTGTTATTCTGCTATATTATAGTGAAAATTATTTGTTCATAATTCAAGACGAAGTACAAGGATATCACTGGACTTCTGAATCTTGTACTTTGCATCCTGTTGTTGTGTATTGTATAAATACTGATGGGGAGAAAATTACATCATCTCATTGTATTGTTTCTGATGATTTAAAGCATGATAAGAGTATGGTCTACAAAACTCAGGAAATACTTTTAAATATACAAAAGATAATTTTCCTCACATCACAGAGATACATTACTATGGTGATGGCTGCGCAGTACAGTATAAAAATAAGTTTAACTTCATAAATCTCTGTCATCAAGAGGAGGATTTCCAAATAAAAGCTCAGTGGTCCTGCTTTGTCACTAGTCATAGCAAGTCAGTGTGCGATGGTATTGGTAGAACTACAAAACGTATAGGAGTGTCTTCAGAAACCCCTTGACAAGCAGATTACAACTGCAAAAAAAAAAACCTTTTTTTTTATTTCTGTGACAAAAGCATTAAAAAGTAAACTTTCATTTTGTTGCAAGGGATGACATAGACTTAACGTGCTCCTCCCTTCAAACCTGTTTCAAAGAAGTGCAGGCACTCCCGGGAACTCGCAGTTTTCACATCTTTAAACCACTCAATCATGCAGGCATCACTGACGCAAGAAGATTAAACAGTGATAAGAACCCTCCATCACTTTCAACCTGAGAATGGTCCGTCAACTTCTTGTGAATGCTAGTGATCTGTATTCTGGATGTTTTGTCGCTTGCAAGTACGATAATTTATGGTATTTTGGAATGATAACAGAAATTAACCAAGATGAAGGTGATGCTTTCGTAAAATTTCTTCACCCGAATGGCCCTTTACCTTCATTCCACTGGCCTAGGCATGATGATTCTTGTGCAATACATTTTCCTCATATTCTTGGTATTGTACAATCTCCCCGCACAACTTCTGGCAGAACATACAACTTTCCTAGTGAGTGTATGACATTGATGGAGAAAAAAATTAAAACCATACGGATAAAACTGAGAAAATAAGAGACAGCATTGAACTGTAAAGGTAATCAACAATTCTGCCAAACAATCAGCAACATTATATGTACAAGTTTAAAATAAAATTTTAGCATTTAACATATAATTTAATAAGTTATTGAATTTTGGGTAAGTGTATATATTGCTTATTTTTATTTTTAATTATTTTTCCTAGATCTTAAAATTTATTTACTATCATTGAAACTATATGACTAGGGCCTAAGTTGTTTGATGCCATAACTTCAAATACTGTTAAATCTTAAAAATCTTCACTTCGAGGAAAATTACTATAATAACTAATAATACGTTAAATTTATGGTTAAATAACATTTTTGCGTTGAATTTCCTATAACAGGTAATTTAAGTCAGACAATTGCAAAAAAAATACTGCCCGGTTACCATATTTTTCAATTAATATAAAATTAAATTTTTATTGAAGCCATAAAAAAACCACCAATTTTATTCTTTGTGGAGAGTATAGATGTATTTGCGATCATTTTGAACATCATAAACTTTGGGTTCCATCTTGCCGACATTTTGAAAACTAAGATTTTTTTAACATATGTATTTTTTTCTGAAATCCTTATAGTTTTCTTGACATTTCTGAATAATCTCAAAGACATCTTACTATTTATAGTGAAGAAACTAAATAAAATGTTAGTACATGTGCCTTGCTGAATCCCTCATTAGAAATGGAAAATGCAGATCTCTTCAAATTTCAAAAAATTATAAAATTTAAACTATTTGAGATACAATGGAAATATTTCTGGGGGTTTAATTGAACAATAAAGGGAATAAAAAGAAAAAGTTTTGTTAAAATCTGAGGTGGTGGGTGACATAACCTGGTTGAATTGGCATGGAATGACCCAATGGTTACTATTAATGTTGCCTACATTCAGGATTTAATAATGCAAAATAGGTGAACTTAAACAAAAAAATACTTCTTTTTTTATTTTTCAAAGTCCTGTGTACTGGACAGGGTTGTGAAATATAGTCCATGGGCCAGACACCAAAATATTGCTGTTCGGTACAAAATGGAGGTACCAAAAACCCTTTATATCAGTGATTCCCTATATCATGGGGAAGCTGAAAAGGCAATCTGGACATCTCAAGTGAGTAGCTTTTAAAAATGGCGGCCATTTAAAGTTGGCGGATCAAGGGTTTCGGAAATCGACTATATCTTTGCATCCGTTAGTCTGATTTTTACAAATGTTTTTTTTAAATAAAAGCTATGAAACTATGTAAACTTTTTTGTAGTTATGTTTATTTACATAACTCTAACAGATTTGAAGATAAATGCAAAATTATCTAGTTTTTAAGTATTTTTCTAATATATTTATGTCAACAATCAGTCAGAATGTCATGTTATTAAACAGTATGTATAAATGTTATCACTTCAAACAAAACTTACACATCTTAATAGGTATACAGGTACAGTTAGGGCTCTTTGTTCTATTTTTTGCAGATGGGGCTAACAATTGTTGCATTTATATCATTTAAAGTAAACTTATTGCAGGTAATCTATATATACATTTAGGTCACAGAACTGAATTTTGTATCTTGTCCATCTACTTCAGTTCACTTTATTAATTTTTTATGCTATTCAGTTGTATTATACATCCAAGGAGTACTAAAATGGTAACGTTAAATTTATGTTGCAGGTTGAACCAGAATGATAAATAATGGATAGAAACGAAGAAATGTGTGATGAAGACAGTCCCAAACCAAACAAAATACCAAAAATTGATAAGGAGATATGTGTTTTGTGTGGTAAGAGGACTCCAGTGGAAATCTGACTCACCCAAAGACTTTGGAATCATGGAAAGTGTTGTTAAATGCAGCCCAAATTAGGAAATTTCAACCTATACTTCAAATAAATGCAGAGGGACCAGAAATTCCAAAAATTAAATAAGAATCGAAATGTCGTAACAAATTTACCCACAAAATGAGTTTGAAAAAGTTGAAAACACCAGTAGATGCTAGTGGAAGGACAGAATGTGTATACCGCAGAAGCAGCCTTAGACAGCCGGATGTTACAGCTTCGACTGTTTTTCCAAAAGTATGTATATTCTGCGAGTCAAACAAGTATGTGAAAGGTAGCAGAACTAGAGAAAAGCTGATCCAGTGCGTTGATTTACGTGCAGATGAAAACATTAGAAGTTGTGTAAGAAGAATTATTTCAACTAACCGCTGTGAAACACAATCTTTGATTGATGAGAGAATATTAGCCATAACAACTCGAGACATAGTAGCAGCAGAGGCGCACTATCATAAATCATGTTATATTGATTACACAAGACAGCGACCGCAATCTGAAAGTGATGTTACACCTGAAGATGTAGAGTTAAATGCCTACATTGTTGCAGAAGAAAAGTCTTACAAAAACCTTTTTTCTTATGTACGAAATTATGTTATATGTTACCAAAATGTTGTAAGAGTGGCACAACTGATAAATGTTCTAAAGAATGATATGTATGCTCAAGGAATTAAGGATATCAAAGCAAGTACAAAAAAGTCTATACGAAGAATGATTCCATGGTGTTTTGCATATGACAAGCAAAATTATGCAAGATATCTGTCAATTTACCTCGCTCAAATGACTCGTCTTGAAATAGATCATCCATATGTTCAAGAACAATTAATTTCTGGTGGTTTTTCAGTACAACTTAGTGAACACAATCCTTTTTCAAAAATTCCAGTCAATCAGGCTATAGAAGAAACTGTAAATCGCGACACTCAAACTTCTGGTGGAACAACATAGTATATGTATCAGGCAATTACGTCAACTGAGTGGCACTACTCTTAAAACATCCTACCATCATGACTTTGGAAGTGTTCGTAAAACAAAAGATGAAATTTGTGTGCAAGCTGTTGTTGAGCTGCTTGACAATGATTGGGTAAACCCATTTGAAAACCAGATGCAAGATATGGTCAGTTTATCATCAGGAATTTCTGCCTCAGAAGATGTAAAAAACGATCTTCTTCGTGGACAAGAACTGGGATTAACAGCCTACAACTCATTTGTGGAAAGCAGGTTAAAAGAAGGTAAAAACTTTTACGAACCTTTAAGGAAAATGAAACTGAAA